>SNQJ01S0029931.1:21849-37637 GCA_010110895.2 Picea sitchensis
ACTGGAATTTATATATATACAACACTTGGCCTTTTTATGGGCTTTATCACATAAAAAAAATATAACATATAAAACTGTCTTGATTTTCTTCTTACCTCTAGGAAGAAAAATAAATTGATTTTGCAGGAAAATGACAGAAGTACATGAGGCTCAGGGAGAAGAACATCATCAAGAGAATCACGAACAAGGGAATGTAGGTGATGGACATCTCTAGGTGGATATGAATAATGATAGGCATTCAGAAATTATAAAGAGAATAACATATCTGAGAGAAGAACTAAAAACAGTAAGAGTAGATAACGAAAGGATTCTAAAGAATCAAGAGGAACCAAATGCAATTTTGCTAGAGAAAATATGCAATCAAAATGCTGATAAAAATAAGGGACATAATTCTATAAATTCTAAGATATCCCAACCAATGAAGAAAGAAAGAAAATTGGAGTATCTTGAATCTGAAATAGAGTCAGTATACAAGGATACAAAAGAAACAGAGAAGCAAAGTCAGTAAACAGAGAACCAAAAAGAAACCTAAAAACATGATGAAGTCCTAGGATAATTTAAGAAGATTAAACCACCAACCTTCAATGGGGAAGTGGAGACTAGTGGAGAAACAAAGGCTTGGTTCTCTGGTATGTATAAATATTTTCAAAAACAATTATTCAAGTGAGCTTAAATCCCTAATGGCTATTTACAATCTGACAGAAAAATAAGACATATGGTGGCAAGATATAAAAGAGTGAAAAGTATTAAGGAAAGAAAAATTACTCGAAAAACCTTTAAGAGATATTTTAAGAAACAATACATGTCTGAACAATATTATGAGGGTAAATCCAAGGAGTGCTATGAACTTAATTTGTGAAATACTACAATGAAATATTTATGTAGTAAATTTCTGAGTTTGTTGTGTTATGTGCCTTACATTGTGGATGAAAAACCAAAGATTCAACGATTTTTTAGTTGCTTTCCCAGTTCTTATAAAGATTGAATTGAATTTGATAATCCAAAAACATTGGAGGAAACCATGAGGAAATCCAAACTCTAATTTGAACATTATAAAAATAGAAATGAGAATTAAAGGAATTGGAATGGGAAAAAGGTTGAGAGGTTTGACCCTAAGAAGAAAGGGGGAGATTACTCGAACAAAATTTTGATAATAGATTCAAAGGAGGTAATAAGTTTAGAGTTAGTAAACCTTTCAATCAGCCTGAAAATAAGGGTACCAAACCCCCAACCTTTTTCAATAAATAAATTGCCCAAAAAGAGACCGTAAAATGTTGGGAATGCAGTGGTCCTCATTACAATAAATATTGTCCTCTCAAGAAGAAGGGAAATAACAATGTGCAAACAATACAGGAAGTGACTACAGTTGGTGAACTAACAAGGTCTACACCAAAAATCAACGCAACCTTGGAAAATCGACAGGCAGATCATCAGACTTCATTGGTGGAAATTGAAGGTATGATACATGGCCAACTAGTTATTGTTTTAATAAATCCAGGTACTAGTTTGAGTTATATTTCACCAAGAGTTGTAGAAATATGTAATTTACATAAATAAAAGTTTGAAAAATCCTGGTTAGTGCAACTAGCTACAGGAACAAAAAGGATAATTACAGATGTCGTTAAAAACTACGAACTTGGTATGCATTAATTCAGAACAGAGATAGACTTAAACATCTTACCTTTAGGGTATTATGATGTACTAATCGGTATGGGTTGGATGGAAAGGCTTAAAGTGGTCTTAGATTGTTATAATAAATCATTTACCTGTGTAGATGAGAGGGGTAACATTATAAACATTAAAGGAGCATCAAGACATATTAGTCTTAGAGAAATAATAACCTTACAAGTTAAAATATTCATTCAAAAAGGGTGTAAAATACTTGTTGTACACATAAATTATAGTGAAAAAGAGGAGAGTAAAAGTGAGATGGATAACTTTCCTGTATTACAGGAATTTCAGGATATATTCTAGGATATTCTGAGACTACCTCCTAAGAGAGAAATAGATTTCTTTATAGACTTAATGTTTGGAGTAGTACCTGCTTCAAAGGCTCCTTATAAGATGAATATCCTAGAGTTAAATGAACTAAAAAGTCAATTGCAAGAATTGATAGAGAAGGAATATATCCGACCAAGTGTGTCTCCATGGGGAGCACCAATACTTTTTGTGAGAAAGAAATATGGAACTCTAAATCTCTCTATTGATTATAGACAACTTAATAAAATGACTATTAAAAATAGATACCCATTACCTCATATCGATGATCTGTTTGATTAAGTACAAGGAGCTACAATATTTTCTAAGATTGACTTATGTTTTGGTTATCATGAAATTATGATAAAGGACGAAGATATTTTTAAAACAGATTTTAGAACTAGGTATGAACATTACGAATTTGTCGTAATACCTTTTGGGATGACTAATGCCCCAACCTCATTCATGTGCTTGATGAAAAGTATTCTGGGAAAATTTCTGGATAAATTTGTGATCGTCTTTATAGACGATATACTCATATATTCAAAGGATGAAAAGGAGAATGAAGAACATTTAACAATAGTATTACAAATACTAAGAGAATGAAAATTATATGCAAAACTAAGTAAGTGTGAATTTTATAAAGATCAAATTCAGTATTTTAGACATACAATTTCCAAGGAAGGTATAACAGTTGACCCAGAAAAAATAAAGGCTATAATGAATTGGTCTGAACCTAAAGATGTTTCGGACATAAGATCCTTCATGGGTATAACTGGCTATTACCGAAATTTTATAGAAGGGTTCTCTAAGATTGCATATCCTATAACATTGTTACAAAAGAAAGGAATTAAGTTCGCTTGTTCTGAGAAATGTCAAGAAAGTTTTAACAAATTAATATGACTCTTAACTACAAATCCTATATTAAAATTGGAAGATCTAGATAAGGACTTCGTAGTATGTACGAATGCATGTTGTGAAGGGCTTGGTGGGGTGTTAATGCAAGAAAATCATGTAATAGATTATGAATCTCAGAAATTAAAGAAACATGAAGCAAATTATGCAACACATGATTGGTAATTGGCTGCAATAATACATGCATTAAAGATGTGGAGGCACTATCTGGTGGGGCGATTTTTTTTATGGTTGACAGATAACGTCACTCTAAAATATAAGTTTGATAAACAAAATTTGAATTCTCGCCAATCAAGGTGGTTGGCCTTCTTAAGCGAGTATGATTTTGAGATAAAACACATAAAGGGAAAGGAAAATAAGTTGGTAGATGCACTAAGTAGACATACAAATCTGATCTATACAATTACTATAAGTAATTACGAAACCGATTTAGAAGAAAGGGTAAGGATAACAGCTGAAAAAGATGCAGAATATCAAAATATTAAGTTAAATATTTCTAATAATTCATTAGGAATAGAAGAATCAGACTTTAGATTCTCGAAAAGTTGACTTTTAATGTATAAAAATAGATTATATGTACTAGAATCTAATGAAATTAAGTTGTTAATTCTATATGAACTCCATAAAAAACCATATTCTAGACATCCAAGTTACTAGAAATTGATTACTATGCTGAGAAAATAATTCTATTAGTCAAATATGAAGGGTGAAACAATTGAATATCTAGCTAGATTTTTAGAGTGTCAACAAGTTAAGGTTGAACACAAACATCCAATTGAACTACTACAACCTTTACCCATTCCGGAATGGAAATGGGAAGTGATAAGTATGAATTTTATTACCGGATTGCCTAGAAGTAGTAAAAAAAATGACTCAATTATGGTTGTGGTTGATAAATTAAGTAAGGCATCACAATTTATCCCTGTGAAATCAACCTAAAAGACTATTAATATCGCAGAAATATTCATGAAGGAAATATTCAGGTTACATGGAATCCCTAAAGTTATAATATCTAATAGAGATGTTAAGTTTACCAGAAATTTTTAGAAGGGTTTATTTAAAGGGTTAGATACTCAATTGAATTTCAGTATTTCTTATCATCCACAAACATATGGGCAAACTGAAAGAACTAACCAGATTATTGAAGACATGCTTAGAATGTATGTTATGGATAGATCTAGTAAATGGGAAGAATATTTGTATTTAGTTGAGTTTGCTTATAATAATCATTATCAAACTTCAAGAAAACTTAGTCCTTTTGAAATTTTATATGGTAGCAAATGTAATACACATGTTTCATGTAGTAATCCTATAAATAGATTGATGATGGGACCAGATATGTTAAAAGACATGGAACTAATAGTGAAATAGGTACAGTAGAACCTAAAAGTAGCTCAGGACAGGAAAAATAGTTATGATGATGCAAAAAGGACTCCAAGAGAGTTCAATGATGGAGATCATGTGTATATTAGAGTTAAACCCGAAAAGAGTTCTTTATGGCTGAGCAGGTATATTAAGTTAGCACCTAGCTATTGTGGCCCATTCAATATACTTGCTCGAATAGGACCAATACCTTATCAAATTTCACTTCCAGCTATGATACAAGTACATGATGTGTTTCACGTTTCATTATTGAAGAAGTATATACATGACCCTACTCGCGTTGTTGATTGGAATATGATACAGGTGGAACCTATGGGCGAGTTCCTAGTAGATTCGAATCATATTCTCGACAAGAGGGAACGTACACTCTAAAATTGAGCCGTAGGATAGGTAAAGGTGCAATGGAAGCACCTTAGTCCAGAAGAGGCTACTTGGGAAATGGAAAGTAATATGTGGGAAGCATATCCATTTCTGTTCCAGAATGGTATTGATGAAAACTAGTTATCACCGAGGATGGTGATAAGTTCTAAGGGGGGTTGTATGTGATATCCCACGACTTGGATTTTTAACTATTATTTCAATTATTGTTTTTTTATTTATAATTTTAATTATTTTTTCCAAAAAGACAAATTGGCCGATTGACCAAAATTGAATTGTAAAACCCTATTATTTTATGAAAATAAACACATGTGGAAAAATGGATAGACGTTGAAGCAACTATTAAAGAGGGAGTTAGGAATCCAATGGGGTTGGCCAAGTGGCATCAGACTGAGACAAGTTGTGGAGTTAACTTAACATAAAAAAGACACATTCCATATTTATCGGAGAATCTGTGGAGAATCTGTGAACATGTGTAAAGTTAAATCTGATAGTAGGTTAGTGAGAAGGAGGCTTAAGACAACTGTCACAAGACTTAGGAAAAATAAAATAAGTCATGACAAGGGAATGGGACGCCATTCCTAAGAGGGGAATTGGATAGCTTAATAAGGCTACACACTAATTGACTGAACACAGTGAACATTAATATATTATTCACAACAACTGGAGCTCATAATTATGCAAGAGGCCATATAGGAAGCCCTTGGATTCCAAACTCAGCTCAGGGGTGACAGAGGTGACAAAGACTCTGGTCTAAGGTTGGGAGGAACATGGTCTTCAACTTGTGGTTTCCCCAAAGTTTCAGGTTTTATTTCTTGTGATGAAAATGCTCATTAGAAAATTCTTATTTAATTGCTTATTGTGTTATTGTACAATTTTATGGCTAAATTCTTTGGCATAAATAATCAGAACAATAGTTATTCTGCTTTATGAACAAAATTATATTATTCGTAATAGATTATTAGTAATAATAGGTAAGAACCTAATTACGAATCTAAGGACTGATTCTGGATGAGAAATCCATAGGGAAGAGACATGACTCATCGAAATACAATATACAACTAAAAAGGAATGATACAAATAGGAACTTATATCGATTAACTGAAGATTTCAATATGTATAAACGGGAAAAGGGAATCATTACAAATTCAAACAGAGTTCCTTGTACAAGAATATCGTTACAAAGTACATTGTAAAATCCGAAGAAAATTCGTTACATAATTTAACAAGATAACACACACACACACACACACACATACACATATATATGAAACATAAATAATACATACTGTATAGAATCCAAACGAGCAAAATCTGCTTATAAACTATATACTAATGAAAAAGAAAATCAATAAACAAAATTTTACAACGGCATAACATGCATAGATAACAGTCTATGAAGCCACCCGGATATTAGGAATAATTATATTCAAAATATAATTGGTCGAATAATTCAACAAAAGTATTGAAACCCGAATACCTTTCTGCACATGGATATTCTAGAGCTCCATGGTGACCGTCGTCTCGAAACCTACAAAACGAATAAGAAAATGATTTAGTAAGTGGCATGAATCATTAAATCGAATGAAAGTTACATATATAATAGAAATAATCTCACCATGGAAGAGCATAGTGTCAAAGTATCTCCTATATCGTTGTAATATGCACCTGTATGTTCTGGGTTGTCAAAGAACTGCTGGGTACCCCTCACATCATCATAAGGGCCCATCATTAGATATTACCCAAGAATAAAAACTATGTAAAACTAAAGCATATGTACAAAAATGTAAATCAAAGAAACCACTAAGGTCTATGTGAAATTTGCCTGCGTGATATATCATAATGGAAGTCCTAAAATATAGTTGAGCATGAATAAAACAAGATGCAGAGCCTTAATCATTTACCAAAGACAAGAAATGAAAAACATTCAACCATGTAATAGTAAAACCAGACTGTAATGGTAAAACTAGACCACTGAGATTACTGGGTACCGAAGAAAAACCCTAAGGCTAAGGTAAAATCCCCTCGAAACAAACACAGAAGTAAAACTACTATGACCTAATATAAAACCTACAATCATTGCATAATAGGAAACATATATGTAATAACAAGAAGTTGACGATATATATGGTTGGAGGAATAAGATTCATTTCTAGCTACAAATAATTATTCTGAAGGGTAAAACTCAGGAATGTTATTAAGTTAAACTATCACCATAGTTATAGGAAAAATCGAATGAGAGTTTCTTACCATTTAAATGGCGCCAAACCTGGAAGCGTTGGAAAGAATCATAGCAAGCCCAAGGAAACTACGAATGCCCGGAGCATTTACTCGATAAACCTTCCAGGAAACGAGAATAATATTAGGGCATTCAGACCTGCACTATGTAAACTCATCAAGGAAAACCTCTCAGGAAGAACACCGAGCCGAGGGTATGAAGTGAAGAACACAGAAAGAGATAAGTGTGGGAGAGTTAGGACAACTAAAATATCCAACAAGAAAACCTAATTCCTGGAGGCATAACAAAACAACACATATGCATATTTTAGAACAACGACCGAATAACCCTCCTTGATATGGAAACATCAAGACGTGGTGCATGCAAGACCGCTGCATGATAAATGTTCCACATAGAACATGGGATACTGAGGAAGATTTTTCGAAGTATTAATGCAAATAGGTACCATAACACGAGTCTAAACCTTGTGAAACACCCTATCACACACCCAACCCCTAATTACCTTTTTAAGGGATGGGGTATACATTTTCGATTTTCACAATCATCTCAAATGTCCTCTATCACAGAGCCACCATCTTCTACTCATCAAGAGCTTTCCAACAACGGTAATTTCACTCAGAACTGAGCTCTGGAATGAGGGTTATGACCTTCTGAAGTTCTTGGGTTTACATAGGCAACATCTCTCTTACTGCCACGTGGCATCCTCGTGACCTCTCATTTTCCACGCCAAATGATGTGGCGACACCCAGGTCTAGATGTGGAACTAGCTTAGCCTTCTGCAGTGGAACTTCGATCCACACAAGTGTAACGTCCCCATTCGTTACGACAACAAAAGAAATGTAAAATAGGTAATTTTTTTTTTTTTGCATTAGGAAATTAAAAACATCACAACATAATTAATCGCATCACAAGCTCACATTGTCATAATTATTAACAACACAATTAACGCATTAAATTAGTCAATAACAACATATCATATATTAATCAATACATAAGTGAATTCACCAAGTTCATCTGAAAGCAACATCATTATCGACCAATCATCATTTATCAAAGGAAACTACCCATCCAACCTATCTTGCATGGTTAGGACCTCCAAGACACATAAGCAACACTCAAGCCTAGGATTCATCCGATTGATTTTGACCACTTAAGGTCTCAGGGCCGACCATTGTTTTGAGGAAAAATGAGGTGTCTAAATGCCATTAATACAATCAAGCCAAAATTCAACTAGATAAATCATCAATCTTAGTTATCAGTTATTCATGGTGCGACCAAAAATTCTACTACGGACATACATCAATCTAAATTGCGCAATGCCACCTCAGAAGCATTCTACAATAGTCCAACTACAAATATCGTAAAACAATTGATTGATGCAATTACCATCTATGATGCATTCCAGCAACAATCTAACTACAATAACGCATATCAATAATTGACACAACATGAATTTATACTATACTTCTCATTTTCACGCAACAATGAGTGTAATTGAATAAAGGAACATTTCACAAGACTAATAAATTAAGAGCAGAATACCATCTAAATCTCATGTAGCTTAACTATACATCTCATTTGGATATCTTCTAGGTATAGGTAAGGAAGGGCTGGTATTACATATTCATTATGAGAACCTATAAGTAATTCCATCTTCTTTAAGCAACACATGAATTTAATCAACACCTTTCTCATTATGTAACCATTATGTAAAACTATTAAAACCACCCATACTAGCAAAATACTAAGAATTCCACTGCATTTCCTCCTTAAGACTGAACTTAATCACCAGAAACATAAAGGAAGGGTTTGTTGTTAAACTGCCTCTCAATATCCGAGCATGGAATAGACGATGGGCCCTCCAGTTAATCTCTTGCATAGAAGTGTGAAGATGATGTTTAAACGGTAAACCTGAAAAACGCGAGTTTTCCTTACGAAAATAGATGATGGGAAAATCTGAGTTCGTTCCGAACGAGGTGATAATGTACAGGTCGTAAGTGGCTCTTCGCCTCTCCTAAACACAGATTGAAGGGAGGCCAAAATACCACATCTCCAGATCTACTGAGATGGTTGAATGACGAATTGAAGAATTTGAAAGGCTATGGACGAATTATGGTCTGCTCGAATTCAGGCAGATATAGGAGATGTGAGTGCCTCTTATCCCACGCATGCTGGGAGAACCAAATCCGTGAAGAGAATACCCTTCAACCTTAATGGCTAGAACGCCCCAACCAACAGAAAATTCTAGGTAATGGGATCAGTGAATGCCCCACAATCATTCAAGGTACTCTAAGTACATCGAAATCCTTCCACCGCCATTAATACTTTAATGATTAAAACAAGTATTATTTATCTACTACTTAAGACTAAACAATCAATCAATAAACCCTCGAAACAACAATCGTTATATGCAGAAAAAAAAAAGCGTTAGCAGAAGTAGAGATGAGACATAAGGAGCCCAAACTCACACAACCATGAATACAATTCACTTCCATTTTTATATATCCCACAAGGAGCTGGTATGTAGAATTCAAGATTCAACACAGTCTACACCAATTAAAAAAAATTGATTGTACAATTTAAAACCAATGTAATTACAGATCCCATAAAATACTGTAATCGACGACGAAAATGGATTTGATGAGGTTCTTCGGTAATGTGCGTTCCTCCTTGCTTTCGCTTGCTAATCAGTGAGACTTCACCGGTACCTCCCAACCAATGCTAGGGGTACTCTTCGTCCCTCTTAGCCTCTCGAGCCACAAAGGGGCCACACACACAACTAGAATACTCTATTGCCAAGCTTGTCTCGCAAGGAAGAGCCACCACTCTCTCTCAAGGTGGGTATCCCAACTCTCACAAATAAAACCAGTCAAAATTTCTACTGCATAACTTTACCCATAACCAATGTGATCCCTTTCCCCTCTTTTTCATTTGCTTTATAGGAGTTTTCTTAATGACAACTCCCCCTGGCACAATTAATTCAATTTTTAATTTAGATAAATTAGAATTAATTCCCCCTTGCACAATTAATTCAATTTTTATTTTAGTTAAATTAGAATTAATTCCCTCTTACATTTGTCACTCTTTCCCCCAAGTTCCACAAGAAATTCCACATTATATTTGAATTAAAGTCAATTTCTCTCACCCATCCTAAAAGCTCTCATTAAATCACTCATAGTTGTCTCTTTATTCCCCTTATTTCCAATTAATGCCTTACTAAATATGATTTGAGTTAAAATAGGAGTCTTCTCCTAATTAAACTAGTGGTAGTTAGGCTCTAGATTCTCTTCTATGTGTGCACATATTCTTTCATGCTTTAATCCTTTCTGATCTTACATTTCAATTTGGTATTTTCTTGCACATAGTTGTATTAAATCAATCTTTAGGTTTAATTCATCTTTTTTAATTTCTTAAATTGATTTACCTCTTTCCCATTTTATTTTATTTATAATTTGGTTTTAATATTCTCACGAAACTTAGACTTATGATTACTTTTGAATAGGCTTAGACTTCATTTGGGGTTACAATTACTAAATTGATTCTTTAATTAATTATTTAGTTAATTAATCCGACAATGCTCAAGATTTTACAAGGTTTAATTATTTGCTCAAGATTTTTTAGGCCACCTAGATTCATTGACTCAAGTTTTATTTCCATGATGTGCCTTTCAAGACACACTCTGTGCTCCAAGGGTGCCACTCGCCTTTGACTGGTTTTGGTAGTTGTCCAACCCTTGGAGTCAACATTTCATTCGGGCGACCTTGTGAGAGACTAAGGGATTATAAGGAATAATGACCCTACCTTATTGTGCGCCCCTTAGAAATCTTCGTGAGCGACTGTCTCAGTCTTCCCTCATGACCTCATGGACCTCTCGAACTAAGTAATCATTAACCTACAATTCGAGCCATGGAGGTAGTGCTAGTAGGCTGTGATAGAGACTCTGCCACACCTCTCCCTAAATATCTGGTCTATGTGCATGGCCCCTTTACTTTTTATGTGAGTCAGATTAACAAGCAATTGTCAGCTTGCATTCATCAACAAAACACTGTCAACGATCCATACACAAAATCATACTATAATCAATCATATGTGACATATGCATAAATGAAATACTCAAACCAATACAATCCACTCCTTGACTGAATCCAGAGTCCAAGGAGGTCCATTGATGCCCTCGACATCCACAATCCATCAAGTGTCCTGCACACTCAGGGAAACTCGTCAGTAACATCTGTCAATACACATATAACAATTAACATAAAATCATAATCCATCAACATCATCATAAAAATCCATAAGAGAAACAATAACCATGTACTATAACTGGATCACTTGTACGCAAGTGTCCTCAAAGAATAAGTCAATAACATGTGCTCGCAAGAGCGGGATGTTACATACACCTGCTCTTGTTTTAAACTTCGTCCCGACGTTGTATAGTATATAAAATGCAGTAAATAAAGTATTTGACAAGATCTATATGTATAAAATATCAAATAAGTAAGGAAATTGATGATGCTAACACATATCATATGCGTCCTCCTAGGTAGTCGAGTGTGGACTATAATTGTCCCACTAGACCTTGACCTGATCGATTGTTCAATGTTGTAGCTATTGAATGTGATGGTCTAGAATGTAGATTGGCTCCATCGTGAGTGCACCCTCGTCCGACACCTGCAAATAACCCATGTCAATCACATGTGTAGGATCACTAACATAATGTATCAAAACGGATACATGAAAAACATCATGCATACACCTCAAACAATCAGGAAAGGCTAGTTGATAGGCCATGTGTCCTTTCTTTTTCACAACTTCTAAAGGTCCCACAAACCTAGGACATAGTGTAGCACCCTTTCCAAACTTTAAAGAACTCTTGTGCGGTTTCACCTACAAGAAGACTCGGTCGCCAACTTCATAATTGCGGTCAACATGATGCACATCATCATAATCAACAAGGTCAAGTTAATACATGCATCCCATGGAGCAGGAGGCCCTTAAGTGGTAATTTCAAGAGTGAAAAAGGGTGGCATGGCCAGACAAGTGAAGGAGAACATTATCAAGTTCATGAGGAGGACGAAGATCAATTATAATGAAGACGACGAAGATCGGGGAGCAGGGGTAGCTTCCATTCTTATCTGACCGGTTCGAATCCGATCGTTCTCAAGGGAAGAAGAAGGAGGAAAAGGGGAGTCGAGTGTGTGTCCCTCCACATCTACAGTTCAGTCAACGTATCTCTAAGGGGTCTAAGAGGTCCCTAAGAAGGTTACTAGAGGAGGAGTTGGTGGTCGGGTAAGGAAATGAGGAAGCATTGGAAAAAAGTAAATTACTGACGGAAGTGAGGAGATTACTAGAATCCCGAATCCACTAACTATAGAGACCTGTAATCGGAGCTTCATTCGAATGGTCAAGCCGTACCCCCAGAAGATTTCACTGTAGTTTTGTTTCTCTCACCGGCTTTAGTTTCCAGTAATCCATGAGAAAACACGAGAATGTACGAGCAAGATGATCGAAGAATTAAATGATCATTATTCCCCTCATCAACGTGGTCCCAAAGGGCCTTGAATCATGGATAGAACCACTGCATTTCCTCCTTAAGCTTGAACTTAATCACCAGAAACATAAAGGAAGGGTTTGTCATTAAATTGGCTCTCAAGATCCGATCATGGAATATACGATGGGCCCTCCAGTTAATCTCTTGCATAGAAGTGTGAAGATGATGTTTAAATGATAAACCTGTAGAATGAGAATTTTCTTACAAAAATAGATGGTGGGAAAGTCTAAGTTCATTCCAAACGAGGTGATAATGTCCAGGTCATAAGTGGCTCTTCACCTCTCCTAAAGACATATTAAAGGGAGGCCAAAAAATAGAGATAGTATCATTGACACGAGGTGGGGTTTGAGCATCTGCTTAGCTCATTTTTCAAGCTATGGTCATTCTGGACCGACTGCAGGTAAGAAGAGAGAATGGCAAGTTCAGAACCGTGTTCCTGGACTAAACCATATCTCTAGATCTACCTAGATGGTTGAATGACAAATTGAAGAATTCGAAAGGTTATTGGAAGAATTATGGTCTGCTCAAATTCAGACAGTTATGGGAGATTTGAGTGCCTCTTATCCCACGCATGTTGGGGGAACCAAATCTGTGAAGAGAAGACCCTTCAACCTTAATGGCTAGAATGCCCCAACCAATAGACAATTCTAGGTAATGGGACCAGTGAATGCGCCACAATCATTCATGGGATTCAATGTACATCAAAATCCTTCCACCGCTAGGGAAGGTAATTCTTGAATCCACGCCATCAATACCTTAATGATTAAAACAACCATTATTTATCTACTACTTAATACTAAACCATCANAGTAGAGATGAGACATAAGGAGCACAAATTCACACAACCATGAATACAATTCACTTCCATTTTTATATATCCCACAAGGATTTGGTCTACAGAATTCAATATTCAACACAGTCTACACCAATTAAAAAAAATTGATTGTACAATTTAAAACCAATGTAATTACAGATTCCATAAAATACCGTAACCGACAATGAAAATGGATTTGATGAGGTTCTTCGGCAATGGGCATTCCTCCTTGTTCACACTTGATGATCGTTGATACTTCACTGATACCTCCCAGCCAATGCTATGGGTACTCTTCTTCCCCTTTAGCCCCACGAGCCGCAAAGGGGCCATGCACACAACCAAAATAATCTAGCGCCAAGATTGCCTCACAAGGAAGAGCCACCACTCTCTCTCAAGCGAGGTATCCCAACTCTCACAAGTAAAACCAATCAAAATTTATGCAACATAACTTTACCCATAACGAGTGTGATCCATTTCCCCTCTTTTTCATTTGCTTTATAGAATTTTCTTTAATGACAACTCCCCCATGCACAATTATTTCACTTTTTAATTTAGATAAATTAGAATTAATTCCCCCTTACACTTGTCACTCTTTCCCCCAAATTGCACAAGAAATTCCACATTATATTTGAATTAAATTCAATTTGGCTCACCCATCCTAAAAGCACTCCTTAAATCACTCCTAGTTGTCTCTTTATTCCCCTTATTTCCAATTAATGAATAATACCTTACTAAATCTGAGTTGAGTTAAAATATGAGTCTTCTCCTAGTTAAACTAGTGGTAGTTAGGATCTAGATTCCCTTCTATGCGTGCACATATTCTTTCATGCTTTAATCCTTTCTTATCTTACATTTCAATTTGGTATTTTCTTGCACATAAGTGTATTAAATCAATCTTTAGGTTTAATTCATCTTTCTTAATTTCTTAAATTGATTTACCTCTTCCCATTTTATTTATTTTATAATTTGGTTTTAGTATTCTCACCAAACTAAGACTTAGGATTAATTTTGAATAGTCTTATACTTCATTTGGGGTTACAATTACTAAATTAATTCTTTAATTAATTAATTAGTTAATTAATCCAGCACTGTTCAAGATTTTACAAGGTTTAATTATTCACTTAAGGTTTTCTAGGCCACCTAGATTCATCGACTCAAGTTTTATTTCTGCGACATGCCCTTCGAGACGCTCTCTGTGCTCCAAGGGTGTCACTCGCCTTTGACTAGTTTTGGTAGTTGTCCAACCCTTGGAGTCAACACTCCATTCAGGCGACCTTGTGAGAGACTAATGGATTCTAAGGAATAAGGACCCTGCCTTATTACATGCCCCTTATAAATATTCGTGAGCGACTATCTCAGTCTTCCCTCACGACATCATGGACCTCTCAAACTAGGTAATCGTTAACCTACAATTTGAGCCATGGCGAGAGTGCTAGTAGGATGTGACAGGGACCCTGCCACACTTCTCCCTCAATATCTGGTCTATGTGCATGGCTCCTTTACTCCTTATGTGAGTTAGATTAGCAAGAAATCATCAGCCTTCATCCATCAACAAAAAACTATCAACGATCCATACACAAAATCATACTATAATCGATCATATGTCACATATGCATAAATGAAATACTTAAACCAATACAATCCACTCCCTAACTCAATCTGGAGTCCAAGGAGATCCATTGATGCCCTCAACATCCACAATCCGTCAAGTGTCCTACACACTCAAAGAAACTTGTCAATAGCATCTGTCAATACACATATAACAATTAACATAAAATCATAATCCATCAACATCATCATAAAAATCCATAAGCGAAACACTAACCATGTACTATAATCGGATCACTTGCACACAAGTGTCCTCAAAGAATAAGTCGATAACATGTCCTCACAAGAGCGGGATGTTACAACATCCCTGCATCCATCGTAAATCGGGTCTTCTCCCAACACACTCTTCGCTTACCTCTGATGAATATGGTATTGAGGAATATTCCCTTTCTCTCGATGGACAGTCACGATGCATGCCAAATATCTTGACCTACGGTTAGGATCCATTTGGAACCTAAGGTTTACCAATCCTATTGGACCCCAATCAACTCGTCAACCCATTAAATATTAACATGCGCCATCACATTGATGTTCTTAATCATCATCAATTCACCATGTCACCATAGGGCGCAGGGCTTGCTCTCCTAGAGAATGACATTTGTCACTCTCCTATAGTCCAATTAAACAACTTAATTAGTATTTCGTAGAATACCATTCTACCATTCTTTGGTAATTAATTACTTAAAACTCATTAAGGATATTTATTCTCCACAACTAATTATCCAATAATTAATTTTTTCTTAGTCTAATACTCATGGCCCAGTAATTACTGAGATTTTACTTTCTATTTTCCCCCTTAGAAGTAGTATAGCACTAATTCAATTAATTACTCATATGATAGTTATGAGTAATTATATTATAACCCAATGAGGTTAATTTCTCCATAATATACTTAAGTTGATTAACCTTAATTAAGGTATATA
>SNQJ01S0029931.1:42281-58953 GCA_010110895.2 Picea sitchensis
GAAGGTATTCACTGATGATATGAATGCAACGATGGAGGTCGAGGTTTCAAAGGAAAAGTTAGAGTCCACCCTTCTTTCCATGAAGAAAATAAAAATCCCAAGACCAGACAAATTTTCAGTTGAATTCTATATTGGGTTTTTCAAGCTCCTAAAAGATAATATGTTAGAGATGGTCCAGGGGTCTAAAAGTGGGGAGAAATTTCTAGGAGTCGTGAACTCCACATCTATGGCCCTTATTCCTAAAAAGAAGGATGCAATATCCTTCGAATATTATAGACCCATTTCTTGTTGCAATGTCATTTATAAGATTGTTTCCAAAATTACTGCCAATAGACTCAATCCCATCCTGAGTGAAATCATCTCTGAGGAACAATTTTGATTCCTCTTTAAACATAAAATCATGACGTTGTGGCCCTTGCATAGAAGGCGATGCCTTCAAATAAAAATTCTAAAATTCCCTCAATCCTACTCAAGTTGGATTTGTTGAAGGCCTACGATAAAGTAAGTTGGACCTTTCTATGTCTCGTGCTTGTCCAAATGGGTATGAGTTTGGCCCTATGTTAATTGGATCATGGGTTGTATTCAATCAACTTGTTTCATTGTCCTTATTAATGGATCTCCTTCTGGTTTCTTTGGTGCTTCCTAGGGGCTAAGGCAGGGATGCCCACCGTCGCCTTTTATTTTCCTCTTAGTGCCTAAAGGGCTTAGTAAGTCGATATGCAACACAAGAAGAAGTGGCGAGTTGAAAGGACTCAAAGTTTCTCCATCTAAAGTCCTCTCTCATTTAATTTCGTTGATGATGTTTTATTGTTTGGTGTAGGATCATTCCAGGAATTCCAATGCATCAAGAGGATTATGGATCTCTTCTATCGAGCTCCGAGCATAGAAATTAAGTAGATAAAGTCTCGTTTTCATTATTTCTTTCCACATGAGGATCTGACTCCCCTTCTGTTGAGCACGTTTTCTTTCCCAAGGAACAACCTAGAAGAATGTTTGAAGTATTTGGGATTTCCTCTCAAGTCAAATGCTTATGGATTTGAGGGCTCGGTGTGGTTGTTCAAGAAAGTGGAAGCTTGTATTTCACTATGGGTAAACAAATTGTTGTCAAGAGGTAGCAAGTTGGTCTTTCTCAAGTTGGTTCTGCAAAGTATCATAGTCTTTTGGACCTCTATAGCCAAGGTGTTGAAAGGAATTCTAACTAATATTAGGAAAAACATGTTTTCAATTCTTGTGGTACGGAAGCCGTGAACATGATGGGATATCGTTGGTTAAATGGTCAATTTTAGCTAAGCCAAAAAATTTGGGTGGGTGGGGTATTAAAAACCTTTTTCTATTTAGCCAATTGCTTGAAGGAAAAATCCTTTAGAGGCTTACGTAGAACTTGACCCTTTGGGGTAGAGTGATGAAGTTTAAATAATTGGTAAGAATATCTATTAACGAGCAGTTTCATATTCAAGGAAATCTACCATAAACAACTCGATCGTCTGGAAAGTAATGGTGGAATCCTTTCCCCTCGTAGGAAATTTTATGGTTTAGAGGATAGAGAATGGTAAGAAAGTTAGGATATGAGATGACCCTTGGGCCAGAGCTGATGTTGATTTTAGGTTCTCTAATGATCTCCCGATCTTAACATGACCAAGCAATTTTTTCTCTCTGGGATGCCAGGGTACATGATCATGGAAGAATCTGTAGACATGGCTAGAAGTCAGAAGCCAAGTTGGTCTTGGAAGGAGAGCTAGATGAGGAATGACATAGGTTCATTAGAAATTTATGCTCCAACCATATAAAAATGGTTGAAGAGAATGAAGACTCCCTTGCTTGGTCAAAGAATGTTGTGTTGAGTGACTACACTGTGACCAAGCACGACTATAAAAATAGTTGAAGATGATGAAGACTCTCTTTCTTGGTCAAAGAATGTTGTGTCGAGTGACTAGATTGTCAAGCTCGGCTATAAAGCGCAAGTCGAGAGAAAATTCAACAAGTCATCGTTATGATGGTGGGATCGAGTATGGAAGTTACATGGCCCCTTGAAATAAAATATTGTTTTATGGCTTGTGCTTAGAAACAAGATTTTAACTTGGGATAATAGGATTAAGCGTGGATGGATTGGCCCAAGTAGGTGTACTCTATGTCGTTAGGAGGTAGAATTGATATTTCACCTCTATGTTTTGTGTCCCTTTACAACCCAGGTATGGAGCCTCATTGCCAAGAGATTCAATCCCAAATTTTCCTAGAATCTAAACATTTTGGAGATATGTGTACAAGGATGGATGATGGATGATGCGGTGGAAAATTATGGCTCCCTTCCATGTCATTTTGTTTACTTCATTTGGTGGGCATGCAATACCAGTTTGTTTCGGGACTTGAAATCTACGTGTTAGGTTTGGTTCAAGTCAACGTGTTAGGTTTGGAATTTGACTTCTCATTAAAGGTATTGGATAATTTTAATGACATATAAGTCATGGGTATATATTGTTGGACAACATTATATTTGGAATTTGATTTTTCATTTAAAATGTATTTGATAATTTTAGCAAGTGTTATAGTAGTAGCAATGTGTCTTCGAAATAGCAATGTCTTTGCTGGTAAACTAAATTTGATATTAAATATTTATTTAAATAATATATTGAAATGCTTTTATTGATTTAAAATAATAAATTATATAAATTATTATTAATAAGTGTAATCTAAATGTTTTATTTTTTGATTGTTTTTGGTGATTGTTTTTGTTTGATTTTATACGAAATTCGGTGAGGAATGGTTGGTTCTTCATATTTGAGTGGCTAAGTTTGTATAATTTGAGTCTACAAAAAAAATAAAAAATAGAATGTTTAACCAAAACCTTATTAATATATTAAAATATTTGTTCAATTTTATGTTAGTATTAATTTATTAAAATATTTATTTAATAATATTTAATAACAGAAAATTAATTATATATAATATAAAAAGTTTGTATTTTGTTATTTTTTTATAAATGTGTCATGTTATTACTTATATAAACAATTTACATAGAAATAATTACCGGTGCACCATTTGCAAATTCACATATGCAAGATTTATGAAAATGAATTACAATTATGCTAACAAGATATGATAGTTTGATCTTTCTATGTATAGTTGGTTGCAAGATATAATAGTTTGATAAGTGTATGTATAATGGTTGCAATAGGTTAAGTGGAGTTTGGCATACTAAAATAAAGCATGATTTAAATGAACACAAATTCTATGCTCGAAAACATATATTTCATCTAAATGTTTAGTTTATTATCAAGTTGTGTATATTTCAATAACATAGTTTCATCATTTCATATCATCTTATGATTTTTATACTTCCATTTATGAATGAATTTGTATATGACTTACCAACTTGTGATCTTGAATAAGAAAACACTTGTCTAAATTATCAACCTAGATCAATAAAGAAAACTCTTTTTAGATGCAACCTCGTCGATTTAGATAAATTATGTGTTATCAATGCTACCTTGATCATCTTTGCTTTCACTATATTATCTAGAGTGTTTGGGATTCTTAGCCGTGTTGGAAAGAAGCAATCTTCCCAATTTCAGCTTCAATCTCAAGCATATCAGTGGAGAAATACTTTGAATCCATTGCAGATGAAGGATTTTGCAGTACAAGAAAATAATGAAAAAGTACGACAACACTGAACAAAATTGAAGGTACTCTACAATTAGAATATTTAATAAAACTTTCCAACATCAAGAGACCACAGTCTTGTTAAGTATATAAGAAAAAGAAAACACTCTTTTAAATATTCAAAAATAAAAGCTCCCATTTCCTACTGTCTATCATAAATAAAATCTCCCATTGCCTAATGTCTATCAGATTCAGGTGATATATTTTTATTACAACATAACAATTTATGCCAGTAAGGATAAAGATCATGATAATCCCATTCTTGTAATTTGGAAATTTGGATGAGGTTTCTCACATAAGAAGTTTTATTAAAGGTTACAAAAACACTAAAAATGGTTAAGAATGAAATGAAAACAAAAATACTACTCAAGAAAGTGGTTGGATGGAGATAGGAAAACAATTAGGTATTCTAATGGGATTTGGTGTATTAACACTATGTTGTAAGCATGCACATAAGATAATTATATGATGTTTGTAATTAACAAATGAAGATGATATTACATTCCATTCCCCATCAAAAGGGTGAATATCATGGTTTATCAAAACCATAGGTTCGAAATGTTGATTAAGTGGAAAAGATGGTTGGCCACTGAGATCCACTTGGATCATTCATCTTCCCTTAGGAAGAAATGGTCCCCATTATGTCAAGTTCCCTCTAGAGATGGGGAAACTTCTGTTGAATCTGAACCTTGGTGAGTCGCTTGCCTTGTTGAAGTAGATGTCCAACTTGTACTTTTCCTTTGGAAGGATGTCATGAACCTGTTGGAGGTGTTGGATCCATTCGACAAATCAGGCTACACGATCTGCCTTGTTCTGAGTGTGGGAGGATTTTGTCGGTGAAGATGCAACAAGAAGAGATATATCAATGGGGGCTAACGGTTGGAACCCCAAGCACACCTGAAACAGGCCATGGTCAATAGAGCTATGTTGAACATGTGGAAGACTCTCATTCTCTTTATTCTCCTCTACAATCTAATCGACCTACTTCTGCTGGATAGAAACGTCTTGGGCCAAGGCTATAATAGTCGTAGTGACCTCCTTTTCACCTTCTGATTGAACCGTGAAGATGGAAAACTTTGTGGTATGAGAAACTACTTTGTGTCATTTCTTTTTCGAGATCAATGAAGTGGAAGTAGTCATAGCTACCTTCGGTACCTTGTAGAGATGACCTCCTAGAGTAACAATGGCACTACGGGGTCAGGACTCATAGATAGCGTGACGTTTCTGTTGAGTTTTGTGTACCTTGGGAAGTGGTCCCCTTGTGTTTGTGATTATCTAAACATAATATGGAAATGTTTGACCCTTGTACCTTTACTTTATGATCTGATTTCACTTTGACTTAGTCACTTAAGTCATAAAGTGAAAATTAATTCACAAAGTGCGTGAATTAATAGATATAAAGCAAATTATGGAAACTTCAACAAAGTGGGTTTCCAAGTGAGATTTATGAGATGAGATCTCACCCTTTGATTAGACTTGGAAATAGTTAATCTTAGCATTGATCTTTTAGGCTTGGCCTTGGAAGGATAAAGGGGGCGCACAGGGAAAAAGAGAGGCTCATTGTTCACTTGTGGTGTGAAGTGAAGGAGAGGAGAAGGGAGGCACACCATTGAGAGAGGAAAGCAATTGTTGAGAGGGAAAAAGATTGAAGAGACACTTTGGTGATATGTTAGGACGCTCAAGATTGGGTTTCCTATTGCATGGGGTGTGATCTAGAGGAATACACAACCGTTTCTTGTGAGGGTGCCTTTAGCTATAGAGGCACATTTGTGGAGAGAACACTTCAGGTTTGTGAAGGGTACACTTGTAGGTGAGGATTTTTATTATGGTGTGTGGTGGATTCAAGAGGGACTCTTCATCTAAGTAGGATTTCACAGGGATCCATATATCAAGAAAACACTTCATCAAGGGTAGAAGCAATCTCTAGCAGGCACAAAGAGGAAAGGGTGCACAAGTCTAAAAGGGGCACCATTATTCAGGAACTCCAAATCAATCTGAGAAGGATTGATATTGTATCATGGTCCATTGTTATATTTTATTTTTGTAGTAGTTTTCTTTGAGATCTTTATATATATGTATCTATCTCAAAACTGGTTTTCCCTATGGGTTTTTTTTATCTAGGGTCATGTTGACCCAAAACCCATGAGTTCATTTTTCATGTGTGCTTAGTTATTATCAATTGTAAAGTAGTTAAAGATATAAGAGGCTATTTTTTGTTATAAGGTTTATGCATGTGCTAAATTTGGTCACCAAAACACTTGCAATAACACCCTTAAAAGAGCATGCAATCACAAAGTTAAAGGAAAATTTTCAAGGGAAAACAATCAGATTTAGTGGTTGTCATAAAAAAATAGTGAAACAATTTGAAGACCTTGAACTTAGAGCTCAACAAGAGATCATATGAAAAATATGTTGAGTAGCCTTTAGTACCTCAGAAATTTTCAGTTTCCACATATATGGTTTTCCTAAAAGAACATCACACACTACCTCATCCTTGAAGGGCTTGATGCCATAGGATAGGCGACACTGCTTGCTAACACAGATATCTCATCCCTGAATCAACCATTCGATGGTGTATGGTTGGGGGTGTGGCATACCTTGGACGAGGCATACCTTCTTTAGCGAGGGAGGCCACTCAGCTACTTTAGCCCATTTGCATGCATATTGGTCATTTGACTTTTTGGTATGCTCTTTGATTATTAGTTGACCATAGGATTTTTTGCTGAGTCTTTGTTATCATGGATAGTGGAGTTCCTTTTTCTCCCTCATTTACTGCTACCCCCCCATGACGTTCATGGGGGCTAATCCATCCGCTTTTTATAATGGTATGCAAAATTATGGTACTTAGTTAATGCCTTGGGTCTCTAATCATTTTTCTCATGGTATGTCTGATATGCCTTCAAACTTTCCATCCTTTGTCTCTCCTCCTTTTGCAAATACAAGTTTTGGGTTTGGGGGCATGCTGCCTCCTTCTTATCCCTCTCTGTTTGGTGGGAGTCATATCCTTCAAACACCTCTTACGGTAGGAGGTTGGAATCTTCCTTCCTATGAATCCACTATGCGAGAAGTAAGTGCCCAACTATGCGATCATTCTACTTATTACACTTCGTCCACCTATCCTTCTTTCGCCATGTCGATTCCTACGAACACTTTTCCCATGGCTGACCTCCATCTGTCCTCTGGTGTTTCATCCGAAGGAAGTTATTTTTGTAGTATGGGAAACCCTCTTCATGAAGTTCCTTCGTCTGGGGGCAACATATATCCTCACATGAGTAACCCTTGTCATGTCGCTTTCTCCTCGTAAGCGGATTCCTCAGTGTCGATTCCCTTACAACCCTTTATGGATCAGTATGGAGGAGGATACTATCCTGTTGGACATGGAAATGGTGTAAACTAGGATCCTTCCTAGCCTACAATTTCTCAGAACCAATCTTTCCTTAGACCTTGGTCTTAAATGCCGCAATCTACCACTGCCTCAAGTCCAGTCACTGTGTGTCATACTGGCATTATATCACCAACCTCTGCTAGTCATGTTGGAGATTGGTCAACAAAATCTACAAGTCATGTTGAAGACCTGCAACCAGTCATTGCAAGTCGTGCTGGGGGCACATGTCTGGTCACTGCTAGTCACACTGCACATTCATCACCAACCTCTGCTAGTCATGTTGGGGATTCATCACCAACCTCTACTAGTCATGTTGGGGATTCATCACCAACCTCTTCTAGTCATGTTGGGGATTCATCACCAACCTCTGCTAGTCATGTTGGATATTTTCTACTAGCCTCTACAAGTCATGTTGGGAGCATTTCTCCAGCCACTACAAGTCATGCTGGGGGCATTCATATGATTGAGAAGCCTAGACGTCTCAGACGTAAGCCTAGATTCCTTTGTAGGACTTGTGAAGGAAGTCACCTTGCTCATTTGTGTTCTATTTCTGCTGGGATACTAGAAGCGTGGGGCTCACCTAAGGGCCCTTCGGGTTTTGAGGCATCTATGGTTTCACAACACTCCGTTCCTTCTTTGGTTGATACAACAATCATGTCGATGCAATCTTCAGCTGACACCTCTTTTCCTTTAGGGGTTGATGCGTCCTTTGACCTTGTTTTCTCATATCCCATTCAACCTGTGGTTGTGTCAATGCAATCTTCGACCGACACCTCTCCTATGTTCGGGGGTGATGCATCTCTTGACCTTGTTGTCTCACATCTTGTTCAACCAATGGTCGTGTCGATGCAATCTTCGACTGAAAATACTCCCATTTTTTGGGGTGATTCACCTCTCGACCTTGTTGTCTTGCATCATACTCAACCAATGGTTGAGGAAGTGGTCGTATCGATGCATTCTTCGATCTACGCCACTCTTCTCTTGGAGAGTGACAAGTCTAAGGAAGCGGTCGCTCCAATGCAATTTTTGGTCTATCCTTCTCCTCTGGTTCTGGTTCTATACCTTCTATGCCATGTCCTTAGCATTTCTAGTACTTCACTTTCTGAACAATAGAGATTTTTACTCTTCTCGAGTTCTCTCCCTCCAAGTCTTGACGAGGTTCTCTTTGATTGGGATGGTCTTGTGGGGTATCCAATGCCTTTGCCTATGTCTTTTCTAGAAAGAGAAATTATCCTATATATCACGGAGACGATAACCTCTGTTATCACTTTGTCCTCCTCGACTTGGAGAGATTTGGGTCTTCCCAAGCATGTGCCGGTTCTTCATAAGATACCGACATTCCACAGAAGGTCCGCACGAGAGGCTTGGCTTCCCCCATGACTTGTCGCCTAGAATCTCCCTAACAAGTCTTAGTTAAGCTCTTTTCCAACTTGTCTAAAAACCGAAAATATTTTCGAATGATTTGTCCCTTTCACACTCGTTAAACTAGATTTGAAAGGTCATGAGTCTTAGTTAAGCTCTTGTCCGACTAGTTATCAAAAATGGAAAAGATTGTCGAGTGAACTTGTCTTTTTCATACTCGTAAATTGGATTTGAAAAGACGTCTATTTGGCACAAGTTTACCCCTTTTTTCACACCAAATAGACTAAAATACATAAAAAAGGATATTTTTTGGTGTTAAGTTGTGATTGCATCTCATGCCCTCGCTTGCAGTATTGAGCCTTTAGTCGGTTCTCGCTTCGCGTTATAAACCGCTACCTAAGCAGTTTTACATCCTCAACCAAGCAAAGCCTTGTTTATATCCTTCGCAATTTGACACCCTATACCCTGGAGGAAACATCACCCCGAGTGTCCATATCCTGCATGCATTTCCTTTCATTAAGCATAGGTACGTTCCACTGCTAGAACAAGTTTTTCTTACTTGCGACACTCGTTTCCTCCTCTGTATCATAGCATTCATTTGTTATGAAAAAACAAAAAAAGGCGGGCGGGAAGGGAGTACTATATTATAATTGGCAGCAGTTGTGTCGCCTTTGAACAGAGCACACAATTATTGAATCCTTGTGTCATCATAATTTTTGGTTTTATCACAGCCTTAGGAAGTTGATCTCGTTACAGAGTTTTCTCTACCGACTAGTTACTCTTCCAGTACCTATAGAGAACGTTATTGATTCCTCCTGCATCTAATAGTCACATCATTGAGTCTATGCTGTCGGATTCCACCACATGTCTCATTCTCTTGTTCAAAGGAAGTCTCACAATGTGTCGACCATACCCTCAGTTTGTCTCAGAATCACATGATACTATGGCCTTATCATGCACCCTGGCCCTACTTGCATCATCAATAGGTCACCTTGAACCCAAAAATTGACATTTCATCATTGGTCATTGACTGGGTGGTTTCCTCTGTGCTCGACGGAAAGACATCTATTCACACTTTGGGATTCATGCAGTGTTTTGGATACCATTAGCTTTATTGATGATTTCCTCACCTTTGTTAGCAATTTTCATCATTGGCTGCTATTCAGAGGGTCTTTTTTCGTGTACTTCTTGCATTTGATACACGCGAAAGACGCACAGGGTTGTTGGTTCATGAACATGTTCTTCGTCCGATCTCCAACAAATCATGAAGCCCCTTCTTTGTTCCTCGCGTTGACTGATGAGGGATGCCTTAATGCTCTCCTTTCAGTGGGTCTCTTTCCATCGACTTCAACTCATTTATTCTGGATATGGGACCTAGAGTTTTATGAGTACCTTGAGGCTTGCAGTCATTAGTGGCAGGCTCTCTCACCATTGACATATGGGAATACATCAATGTCTCCTGATCAATGGATTTATCAAGTGTTCGACATTGACTCCTTTATTCACAGTTGTAGGAATGTACTCGGTGCCTTGATACCTACTTTCATTATTGGTAGGTTGTCTCACGTTTGTTAATGATATACCTCATTGACCGGTAATCAAACGATGTCTCATTATGTTCGACCTCAACTCCTTTATTCACATGATGTAGACTTGCACCCTTGGCGGATATTGTAGAAGACTTGAAGACATCACTATGTGGCCATAGATTTCCTAAGCTGTTGCTTCCCTTTCATTGGACCAACACCTGTACGACTTTAGTGATCATGGGAGATCAGATTGTACTCCATGGTATACATATATCTTCAGATTGATTTTGAGACTGGTTTCATTGGGCCTTGTTCGTGACTATGACAAATTTTGGCATATAACCGCAATTGTATTTGCCTATTCATGGCCACAAACACTTATTTGGTATATTTTCCACATGGATCTGCATTGTATTCTTGGCAGCCATGTATGCAAAGTCAATACACAATGTAATGAGAAATCGAGTTCATCCAGTTGGTTCTCTACCACTCCACTCCTGGGTTATTTATAATGTATTTTGGCCATCACAGATACTCCTCTGATCTCACACATTGGGGGGCATCTGTTATAGCAAGATTTTCCCCACCATGGCTATCTTGCACAGAGGGCCTTTTTCCATTTCTCTATGAAGACTTATCATCCCTTTTTTATAAATCCAGAGCTAAAAATAAACATTTTTCCACATATACGCGCCCTATTAGCTATACAACAAGCGTATACGTAGGCTACTCCACTATAACCCGCGTACATCAAGATTTGTGCTAGAAAATACAAAAATGGAGTCGGGTTTCCATGTCACGAAAAGATATCTCTGATCCTTGGCCTTCCATATAATGGAAACATTCCGACTCGGCCCTTCAGTTGCATTTTGAAGGCTATAAGAGCACAATTTCGAGCTATGGAAAAAAGAGGAGAAAGAATTCAACTTTGAGAGCAAAGTTACTCTGGAGAAATTACTTCATATTGAGTCTGCATCCCTTTGTCCTTCAAGTCTGAACACAATGTTTAGCCCCCAAGATCTTTGCCTATTGTTGAGAGAACATCATTGTCTCTCTCCTTTGAGCTTGCCTTTGGTGGAGGACGAAAGTGGTGGAGGCCTAGTTGGAAGGAACCCGGTTCCTTGGTTTCGAACCATGCCGACATGGAAGTCTGTAATGTTGACACTTCTGTTGATCAATTATTAATAGAAATACTCCTTTCCCTTCCTATTGGTATCGTGAAAATATATGATTATTATCCATGGGCATGTTTGTAATGTTTATTAATGGATTATGATATCTGATGTGCTAACCCCTTTACATTATCACTATATACTTGCTTTGCTTGTTTGTTGAGAACTTATTGCGGGTATAAAGATTTGGGTCAAAGTGCTCAACGGTGGAACATCATCAAACATTGGATTGAGGTAGGCCTCTTTATTATCTTTCATATTAGTTTATATAGCATACAATGGAATTGAGTTGATTTCTGTAGTCATACCTGTCTGTTGTGGTTTACCCTTGGCCATAGAGAGTTTTTCCCTTGTAATAGGGATCATTGGCAACTTCAATCTCTTGACAACCTTGGGATGAGATCATGTTCTTCTGAATCCTTTTGTCAAAAATGAAATGCAGTGGGGTCCCATTTACCCACATCTAGGAGTGGAAGAGGCACTTTTCATCCCCAAGATCTTCTGGTTCTTCTAGTTGTATTGTTTTGGATGTGATTGTAGCAGTGGGTTCTGCATCAATGCTCTATTTCCCTTTAGTGTGCTCCGAATCAAAGTCTGAGTTAGGTTCTGATTTTTTTTCTTTGATCTCGAACACCAATGATTGTTTCGAGTGAAATTCATTGGTATTGTGCCAGGGGATGTTGTGGAACTCACACCACTTTCTGGTGTCTTTATTAGACTTCTTGTTACCCTTCTTTTCCTGCGTCTTGGACTAGATATCTTGAGGTTGGCCTTCCTTGCTTTGTCCTTCATTCTATGATTTAGGGTTTCCTTTGCCATGATTTTGTTGCGACGTGATTTCAAACCCGAACCCCCACTTACATTGTTGCTCGAATTTCTTCTCAATTTTGACTGCATATTGATAAGCAACACCCACTGAGGAGATTTCCAAGAAATCCATCTATGTTTGGATGTACCTATGCAGACCACTACGATACTTCAAAACCAGGTGCCCTCAGAGTCTTTGATACCCATCTTTGAGCGCAAGGAGTGAAATATGTTAGTGTACTCTGGCATCGTCTTATCTCTTATCTGACATAGAGTCGTCCATCTCATGTACTGGTCATCATAGTTTCTGCCAGGGTAGAATTTCTCCTTTAGGACATCTATAAAGGCCTCCCAAGTGGGTTCTCTCCTAAATGGTGTAGATTCATCTGTGGTGTACCTCTCCCAGTAACCTTTCCACCAAGCTCTGACATGGGAAAGGGATTTAAGGAGTGCGAAGGTGATCTTTTCACTGTCAGAATTTTTTTCTAGCATATTCAACCACTTTTCTAGCGCATCTACATCTATTTGGCCTTCAAATAAGGGGATATCAAAATTGACTTGTACCTTGAAGGGTGTCGCACTTTCACTGAGAAACGACAAGGATAAGACTACTCTAATACCATTGATCCAAATTATACTGAGAACGAAATGAGACAAAAACAAAAATATAGAAGAGAACATAGAAATACAATGAAATCCAACTTTTATTAATGAATAAGAGAGAAAAACATTGTAGAAGACAAACTGGTAGAATTGGGTACCTTATCTCTGAAAAAAGAGAGATGTTGTCCATTGCATGCTTAAAGGGCCTCCTTCACCTCAATTATATATGAGAGAGTGAGAGGAGAGCAATTCCCATGATGCATGTGGGATAAATTAATCTAAGTTTATAAAATTCCATAGGCATGTAAAACACTAGGACTTCTCGGGCAGTCACCCATCCCAGTACTAGTTTATCTCGAGTGCACTTCACTACAAATTTCTAATGGGATCTTGTGCATTAACATTATGTTGTAGACATGTACATAAGATCATTACATGATATATGTAATTAACAAATGAATATGGTATTCCATTCCATTCCCCATTAAATGGGTGAATATCATGGTTTATCAAAACCATAGGCTCAAAATGTTGATTGAGTGGAACATGTGGTTGGCCATCGAAAACCACTTGGATCACCCTTTCCTTTAGCAGGTCAAATGGAGTTATCACCAATTCTCTGGCATTGTTTTATCTAAAATTTCCATTGTTTCCCTTTCCTTTAGCAGGGAAAATGCAGTTATCACTGACCATGGCATAAGATTAAAGAATTAAGACAAAGAGTCTCTTTATAAGAGAACCATGTATCAAATTGGACCATGCATGTCCATAGAACAACATAATAAAACTATAAATAAAATTTATGTTTCAAATTTTTAAAGAAACAAAAGGTCCGTTCAACATGTCAACTTATGAGAGGCTTAATTTCCGTTGATTGTGTAATCATGATAGTGCATTACATTGAGCTTGCCTAGTGTTCCTTGTAATGTTAACCATTACAACATATTATTTGACACTTGCATATCTATATGTTCCTCTAAATGTTAACCGCTATGACCTGTTCTTTGACACTTGCATTTACATGCAGAGGGTTGATAACTGGTGGATATGCTAGTGTGCTATGGATCATGTGAGAAGGAATCCACTGCCACTATAATAACAATAGAAAATGTTGGCTCATTTATGCTTGAAATTCAGAACACACGACTTGAAACAAGAAGAAAGCATTTGGGAACGATCAGTTCTATTCCCATTATTCGAACGAGGGTGATACACGTGATTGCTTACTTGCTCCTAATGCTTCTTATTCTTCGTATGTCCCATGTTCTCCTCGGGGACGCTTCACTTGGATCAAGTAGTAGAGTTCTGTCTCTGGAACCATCAAATGTGTAATGAACTATGATAACCCATGACTTGGATTCTTGACTATTATTTTAATTTTTGTTTTTTTATTTAGAATTTTAATTATTTTTTCAAAATAGACAAATTGGTTGATTGACCAAAATTGGATTGTAAGACCTTATTATTTTGTGAAAATAAACACATGTGGAGAAAGGGGGCACACGTTGAAGCAAGTTTTAAAGAGGGAGTTAGGAATCCAATGGGGTTGGCCAAGTCACAACAGACTGAGACAAGCAGTTGAGTTAACTTAACTTCAAAAAGACACATTCCAAATTTATAGGAGAATCTGTGAACATGTGTAAAGTTAAATCTGACGGGTGGTCAGTGAGTAGGAGGCTCAAGACAAGTGTCACAAGTCCTAGGAAAAATAAAATAAGTCATGACAAGGGAATGAGATGCCATTCCTAAGATGGGAATTGGATAACTTGAGAAGGCTACACACTAATTGACTGAACACAGTGAACATTAAGAGATTACTCACAACAACTAGAGCTCAGAATCCCGCAAGAGGCCACAGAGGCAACCCTTGGATTTTGAACTCAGATCGAGGATGAAAGAGGTGACAAAGACTCTGGTCTAAGGTTTGGAGGAACATGGTCTTCAACGTGTGGTTTCCCAAAAGTTCCAGGTATTATTTCTTGTGATGAAAATTCTCATTAGAAAATGCTTATTTAAATGCTTACTATGTTATTGTATAATTTTGTGGCTAAATTTTTTGGCATAAATAATCAGAACAATATTAAAATTTAATTCTTGATATACAAGAAATAGATGCATATTATATGTTTTGTATTGGAAATCGTGAAAGGAAATTTAATAGTTATTCTTCTTTATGAACACAATTATATTATCAGTAATAGATTATGAGTACTCATAGGTAAGAACCTAATTACGAATCTAAGGATTGATTCTGGATGAGAAATCCATAGGGAAGAGACAAGACTCATCGAAATACAATACACAACTGAAAAGGAGTGATAAAAATAGGAACTTAGATTGATTAACTGAAGATTTCAATATATATAAATGGGAAAAAGGAATCATTACAAGTTCAAACATAGTTCCTTGTACATGAATATTGTTACAGAGTACATTGTAAAATCCGAAGAAAACTTGTTACAAAATTTAATGAGATAACCTATGTATATATGTATTAAAAAAAAAAATATTACATACTGTGTAGAATCCAAACGAGCAGATTCCATTTATAAACTATATACCAATGAAAAAGAAAAAACAATAAACAAAGTTTTACAACGACATAACATGTGTAGAAAACAATCTACGAAGCCACTTGACTATTAGGAATAATTACATTCAAAAGATAATCGGTCGAATAATTCAACATAAGTATTGAAACCTGAATACCTTTCTGTACATGGGTATTCCAGAGCTCCATGGTGACCGTCGTCTCGACACCTACAAAATGAATAAGAAAATGAGTTAGTAAGCTGCACGAATCGTTAAATCGACTGAAAGTTACATATATAATAGAAATAATCTCACCATGGAAGAGCAGAGTGTCGAAGTATCTCCTATATCGTTGTAATCCACACTTGGATGTTATGGGTTTTCAGATAACTGATGGGTACCCCTCGCATCATCATAAGGTCCCATCATTAGATATTACCCAAGAACAAAAACTATGTAAAACTACAACATATGTACACAAATGTAAATCAAAGCAACCACTAAGGTTTGTGCAAACTCCACCTACGCGATATATCATAATGGAAGTCCTAAAATATAGTCGAGGGTGAATAAAACAAGATGCAAGGTATTAATCGTTGACCAGAGATGAGAAATGAAAAACATTCGACCTTGTAATAGTAAAACCAGGATGTAATGGTCAAACCAGACCACTGAGATTACTGGGTACCGATGGAAAAACCCTGAGGCTAAGGTAAAATCCCCTCAAAACAAACACGAAAGTAAAACTACTGCGCCCTAATATAAACCCTACATTCATTGCATAATAAGAAAAATATATGTAATAACAAGAAGTTGACGAGATATATGGTTGGAGGAATACGATTCATTTCCAACTACAAATAATTATTCTGAAGGGTAAAACTTAGGAATGTTATTAAGTTAAACTATCACCATAGTTACAGGAAAACATGAATGAGAGTTTCTTACCAGTTAAATGGTGCCGACCCTGGAAGCATTGGAAAGACTCATAGAAAGCCCGAGGAAACTATGAACACCCGAAGAATTTACCCGATAAACCTCCCAGGAAATGAGAATAAGATTGGGGCATTTAGACCTGCACTCTGTAAACTTGTAAAGGAAAACCTTTCAGGAATAACATAGAGCCAAGGGGAAGAAGTGAAGAACAAAGAAAGAGCTAAGTGTGGGAGATTTAGGACAACTAAAATATCCAACAATAAAACCTAATGCGTGGAGGCATAACAAGAAAACACGTATGCAAATTTTTGGAAAACAACCGAATAACCCTCCTCAAGATGGAAACATCAAGACGTGGCACATGTAGGACCGTTGTATGATAAATTCTCCACAGAGGACGCAGGATAATGAGGAAGAGTTGGCAAAGTATTAATGCAAACAGGTACCATAACACGAGTTTAAACCTCGTAAAACACCCAAATTAAATCCTGTAGACTGATCTGTCATGTTGAAGGACAAGTGTAACACGAATGGTTGGCATACAACAATAAGTCATTTCCAATTATGTTTTTCATAATTAATAAAACCTAATTATTTGAAACCCGAGTTATATATGAAGAGTTACCATAAGACAACATTAAGAAGCATATAGTATAAAGTGAATTAAATATTATAAGTATAAGAAAATG
>SNQJ01S0029931.1:83944-119162 GCA_010110895.2 Picea sitchensis
CCGCCAACGACCGCTCAGGCACCAGAGAAAAACGCCCCTCGTTCGAGCCGCCCTTGCAGATACGCGACCGACTTCTGGCCAGAGAACAAGGCCTCAGGAAGGAGATGGAGATGGAAGCTAGCACGTCCCATCCAAAAACACCTCGAGGGTGGGAGCCAGGCAAATGCATCCCACTAATGGACAAAATGCCAAGATACCTCATAAGCTCAACCAGACTAGGGGAACATACCCAATTTATGAGGGAACACGCCCTCATTGGAAAGTTCCTGGGCCTTTGGCCATCAGAAAGAAATCTAAACAAATGGATAAAACACTGGTGGAACCCCAAAGGAGACTATGAAGTCCAACTTAGCTCCAAAGGATTCTTTACAATCATCCTGTACAACCCAGAGGACAGAGACAGGATATTTGAGAACGGGTCGTACTTCTACAACTCCGCAGGGCTATTCTTGCGCTTCTGGACTGAAAGATTCAACCCAGACAAGGAGGATTTCACCATGGCTCCTGTATGGATCTGCCTATATTCCTTACCGCAAGAGTTCTGGCTGGAAGAGATTCTCATGGAAATAGGAAACACATTAGGCCAATATGTCAAAGCATCAGGAGCCATAAGACAGAGAAAATACACTTCATACGCCAGGATCTGTGTCTACATGAACATTTCCAAGGCCCTACCAGGAGTTGTAACTCTAGAATACCAGGATGAGGACTGGCAACAAACACTGGACTATGAACACATCCCTTTTCGTTGCAGGAGATGTCACGAGCATGGTCACCTCTTCAGAGACTGCCCCATGATCAAACAAGCCACTAAATCTAATGATACCATACAGAAAGATGGCTTCACCACGGTCACGGCCAAAAAGAAAAACCCTCCAAGGAAGCAGGTCCCAGATCCCAAACAAAAGATCACAACCAAAAACTCCTATGAGATTTTGAACCAGCTACCAGAAGAGGAGGAAATCCAAGATCCGCACAAGGAATCGCAACAGGCCCATGGGGACATCCAAAACCCCCCTCCCCCTCGCCCAAGTCGTGAAATCTACACAGACGAAAGAGGATACGGGGATGGAGATACCCCAATGCAGTTGGACGATAGAGATCTAGCGGGCATAGATCTAGAAAAGCACGAGGAGGCCCTGAATCAAAATGACCTGCAGACCCTTCCTGAAGAACAACTACGCAAGGTACACAAAGTCTTTCTTAACTCCTCAGCAAGATCCGCAGCCCGCCTGGGCATAGCAACGGACGTGGGATCAGGCTCAAAAAGAATACTCCATGAGAACAAAAGAAGAGGGCAGAAAAAAACACAACAACATATCAAGGAGGTGGGCAACCTCTGATAAACTCAGGGCATATCCACAAGCTCTCGGAGGGATACCTCCACCCAACACCACCCTCTTAATAATGAAGATAATTACCTGGAACATTAGAGGACTCAATGGTAGATCCAAACAAAGGATCCTCCAAGACTACATCAAAGCAGAAAACCCAAACATCCTAATGTTACAGGAAACCAAATGCGCAGGGGCAGAAGCTGAAACCATCTTCCAGCGTACCTAGAAAGGATGCAACTCCATATTAACAGACTCCATAGGAGCCTCAGGAGGTCTAGCTATCCTCTGGAACCCACTCAACATCACTATAAGCAAATCCTTCTCACTGTAGGCATAATAACGACCCACTTCGAGGTCACAAGCTCGAACCAGGAAGGGGCCATCACAAATGTTTACGGCCCCCAAAGCCATCAGGACAAAGATAAACTCATGGAGCGTCTTGCACTAATCAAGACTCTAGTGACAACACACAACTGGATCTTAGGAGGCAACTTCAATATGATCATGTCGCTGGAGGAAAAGACAGGAGGTAGCAAGAAACTCGAGCAAGACAGTGATAAGTTCAAAACCCTCATTGATCATCTAAAGCTAGTAGACATAGAAAATAGCAATGGCATCTTCACCTGGTCCAATCGTAGATCGGGTAATCAACACATTGTGTGTCATCTGGACCGCTTCCTGGTGACTGAGGAACTAATGGAGGAGGGCTCTTATATGGAAAGCCTTATTCTCCCAAAATCTGGGTCGAATCATTGGCCTCTTGATTTTAGTTTAGACACGTGAGAAACACCCAAATACAAACCCTTCCGTTTCGAAAAATTCTGGCTCTCACACCTGGATTTCCATCAGCTAGCAAAATCCTGGTGGGCACAAGCAGAAATAGATCATGGAACCAGCATGTACAAATTCCAGCAGCCTCTCAAAAACTTCAAGCAGCTGTTGAAACACTGGAATAAGAATACCTTTGGAAACATACTCCAAAGTATACAGGACATAGAGAAAAAGCTTGTGGAGATACAAAAAACTTTCATCTCAGGATCCCGGACCACTGAACTAATGCAAGAGGAGGAGAAGCTCCAAGCGCAATTAGAAGAGAGAAGAAGGCAAGAAGAAATCTTGTGGAAACAAAATTCCAGAGTACAATGGATCAAAGAAGGGGAAAAGAATACAAAATTCTTCCATAGAGCCATGGTGCATCGTCGCCATATCAACATAATAACCCAATTAGAGGATAGCCAGGGAAATCCAATCAGAGAACATTCTCAGTTAGAGGCAGAGCTGATCAATTACTACCAGGACCTTCTAACAGAAACCAAGGAGGATAGAACGACAGCCATCCAAAGAGTCACCAGGCACATACCCTCTTTGGTAACTTCAGAACAAAACGCATCCCTAACACGGCCCATAACCTAAGAGGAAGTTGATCAATTCGTAAAAGCAATGCCCCCAGGAAAATCCCCCAGCTCGGATGGGTTCACCACTGATTTCTTCCACCACTGCTGGGACCTGGTCAAGGAAGAAGTTTGGGAGGTAGTAGAGGAATCGAGAGCATCAGGCCTATTCCTATCGGCTCTCAATGCCACCTTTCTCACCCTCATTCTGAAAGAAGAGCAAGTCACAAACCCTAAAAAGTTCAGACCCATCGCCCTCTGTAATGTAATCTACAAAATCATAACGAAGGTGGTGGCCAATCGACTCAAACCCATTCTGACTCATGTCATCTCCAAGGAACAAGCAGGGTACGTAGAAGGAAGACAAATCATGGACAGCGTCATCCTGGCTCATGAGGTCATCCACTCCCTCAAGACATCAAGGACTCCAGGTATGTTAATCAAACTTGACCTTTCAAAAGCTTTTGACAAAGCCAGCTGGCAGTACCTTCGGGCTGTCTTAGAGTCTTTTGGATTTGATCAGCATTGGGTGAACTGGATCTTAAATCTCACCTCCTCAGCCTTCTTCTCCATACTAGTGAATGGGGTCCCATCCCGGCCTTTCTCACCTTCCAGAGGTATCAGACAAGGGGACCCCCTCTCGCCCTTCTTGTTTGTTCTCATGGCGGAAGGCCTGGGACATTACATCAAGTCAGCAGTCACAGACGGCTCTCTCAAAGGCCTGCCTCTGCACAACATCTAGCTAGCGCCCTCTCACAGTCAATTTGTTGATGACACCCTCCTTCTGAACTCCCCAACGGTCTGAGAGGCCAACAAGCTAAATTATATCCTCTCCGACTTCACTGAAGTTTCAGGCATGTCTCTTAACCTAGACAAGTCCAAACTCTACTTTTTCAACACCTCGACCTCTGTACAGCTCCACATTTCCAGACTCCTAGGAATATCCAAGAGCTCCCTTCCGTCCAACTATTTAGGCGTTCCTCTCACGGGCGCGGCAGCTAGATCCATTTCCTGGGACAGCCTTATCCTTTCCATCTCCAACAGAATTAACAACTGGACCTTCATACCTCTTAACATTGCTTCTAGGCTGGTCCTCCTCAAATCCATCTTACAAGCACTACCTACTTATCTCTTCACCGCTCTAGCAGCCCCTAAACAGGTCATCAAATCCATAAGGAACCTCCAACGAAACTTCCTCTGGCACGGTCATCAACCTAACAAGAAATGGGCATTAGTAAGCTAGGACATACTCTGTACACCAAAAATCCTCGGAGGATTAGGACTTCGTGATCTAGGGAAGCTCAATCAAGTAATGGGCACCAAAATATGGTGGAGATGGTTAAAAACCCCAATAGCCGTCTGGGCGCAAATGTGGAAGCAGAAGTACGCCCCCTTCACACCAGATAATCAACTCATCAGACACAATGACAGACTTCAGGGTTCCAACATATGGAACACAGCCTAGCAAAACCGTAAGCTAGTTCAAAATCATGCTTTCTAGGAAATACGAAATGGAGAAAGCACCATGTTCTGGCAAGACTCATGGCAGCAATTCAAACCCCTGGATGAACTGGAAGAGTTAAACACTCTCAAACGAACCCTCAACCAGGACACCTCCTTAAGGGTGAAAGACCTCTGGATACCTAAGGAACAATGATATCAATGGCACCAGTGGAAAACCTCCAATCGGGATCTAGGAGTCCCAGAGAATCTTAATTTGCAGAACTGACAATTCCATGCTAACCAATGGAAAATACCCAATAGAGAAGGTTCGGATATCCTCAGATGAGGGTACTCCACAGCTGGAACTTTCTCAATAAAGGAAGCTTACTTCCTACAGGGTAATCACCAGGATCAAAATAAGGAGATCATATGGAACAAAGTTTGGAACGTTGCTCTCTGGCCCAAGATTTCCACCTTCCTTTGGCTTGTGGTACATAATTGAACTCTAACTTGGGACAATCTAAGAAAAAGAGGCTTCATTGGGCCCTCCTTTGTGTCCTCTGCTGCCAGCGAGAGGAAACCAAAGAACATCTTTTCAATGGATGCCACTTCATCTAGCAGATCTGGGACCAAGGAGCGCAAATAATGCGCAGATCCAATCAACACCAGAGCATCATCAATGACATAATTGAAAATTGGGACTCTATCACCTATAATAACCCCATACTGAATCACATCTGGCATCTCCTACTAGGATTCATCCTCTGGCAAATCTGGAAAGGACGAAACAAAAGAATCTTCCACTCCAAAGCTTCCACGCCAGACATAACTTGGGAGAAAATAGTCTCACTAATCAAGGAAACTATCAGAATTAAATCCTAGAAAACAGAGGACCTAAACTGCAACCCAGAGGAACATAGCATTCTTCAAAGTTGGTAGCCCAATCTAATCATTAGACTAGTACCAAAGAAGCACAAGCACCATCAAACTAGTCCAACCATCTGGACCCCCCCTCCAGCTAATTTCATAAAGATAAACTTTGATGGGGCTTCCAAAGGCAACCCGGGATCAACAGGCTATGGAGCAACACTCAGGAACTCCAATGGCAAGATCCTATGTCTCGTTGCAGGATTCCTAGGGGAAACAACTAACAATTCGGCAGAGCTAGCAGGCCTATTGCAAGGTCTCCAAACAGCCATTAACAAACACCATCATAAGATTATCCTGGAGGGGGACTCACAAATTGTTATTCAGTTAATCACCAAAATTCTCCATGGAGGAAATCCTTCAAAAATCTCACCCAGCTGGCGACTCTTTGGACTGCTAGAGGATTTTGGCAGCCTTCTCCGAACCAATCTCAGCATCACTCCCTCCCACGTGAAACAAGATGCAAACAGGGTAGTAGATTGCCTAGCAAACGAACGAGTCAAAATGGTAATCGAACACTTCTATTGGGAGGCCCACACCCCGGAAGACTCAGACATCTCAGCTCGGTGCCAAACCTTAGCCACCAGCGATCTACAACCCCCGGATGGGGTGCCACGTAGTAGAGCCGAGCCACGCGGGTTAACGCCAGACCGCTCCATAAATACCACCATCGGCAACCATCCCCTCAACAATTAAATGGGAACGAGCCCGCGCAGCATAAACCAGGAGATGAGGCCCTTCGCGCAAGGGAACAACACACCGCACCAGAGCACTAGGAGGCCAGCCTTAATGGCCATGGCAGTCGTCGTCCTCCTCCTCTTTATCACCCGCCTCGACAACTTTGAGAGGTATTCGCACACAACAGAGTCGAATGCAGAGCTAAATTTCGCAAAGTTGAATTCCGCAGATCCACTGGTGTCTGGGAGCAAGGCCATCCACCCGCAGGGAACCTCGGACATCCCCAGGTTCCTCATTATGCCCAGAGCATGAGGAAAGCCACGCAGAGGCGCAACCTGGTACACAGCCGAATCCCACAGGCAGAGGCAGAAGAAATTCAAGCAAGCGCTGGCCTTGGCGTCCTCGCAATGACATAGGAACTCTAGGAAACCTCGGACGCCTCCAATGGCGTATGTGGAAGAGATCACCATGGACGAGGCGATGCAAAGCTATCCGGAGCTCCCTCTTTTCACCATCCCGGATAATTGGGCTCCCCCAACTGATTTTGGCATGACCGATAAGACTTCGCCTTTGGGAACACAGCTTGGCTCCAGTGCAACTTGCCCGGCACAGAATTTCACCACCTGCTATGTTGAGGAAGAGACACCGACCTGCGCAGAAGGAAAAAACGACCCACCTACTAATGCACCTCTGGAGGAGGCGACTCAGCTTATCAACCGGAAGATACATCAAGGTAGCAAAGCACATGCAGGTGAAGGAGCAGCGGGGCCATCTCCCTTAGCCTCTGCTGAGGGCAATTGGCAGGACCAACATCCTTTCACCAATCTGGGGTACCTAGCTCTAATCTTTGACATGCGAAGCATGCTGGATGATCAGACCTTTTGCATCACTCAAATCGACCATCGGCTCGACATGTTGTTTGCTGCACACTCCAGGACTCTCCCGAAAAGGCAATGCCCGATGTCTGCGCAAGCTTGCGCGTTTCCTGCAGGATGGCGAAGGCACGAGGACGAGGACGAGCCGGCTGGTTAATAGGTTCAGTGATGTTCTTAGTTAGCAATCATTTTTTGTTTTTGAACAAGGTTTTAGCATAGTTAGATCATAGTTATGTTGCAACTAGGTTATCAATACTCAGTCTGAACTTAATGGCAAGGCTTCCTGGTTTCCTTCGGACAAGACAACGCCTTGATAGTTTTGTCTACTTGGAAACAAATGACATAGACTGCCCAACTGTCTCGGTTTCCTACCTAACTGGGACAGCTAACATCGTAAAAGACCCTGTAACTCTGCAATGATAATATAAACAGGTTCTACCTTTTTACTTAAAAAAAATAAAAAAAATAATTTATATAATTTATTATTTTAATAAATATTTATTTTCTAATTAAATCAATAAAAATATTTCAATATATTATTTAAATAAATATTAATATCAAATTCAATTTAGGATAAAGACATCACTATTTCCACATACTATATCACTTGTTAAAGTTATCAAATACATTTTCAATGAAAAATCAAATTCCAAAACTTAACGTTGTCCAACAATCTATACCCATGACTTACATGTCATTAAAATTATCGAATACCTTCAATGAGAAGTCAAATTCCAAACCAAACACGTAGACTTTCAAGTCAACGAGTGCAATAAGAATTGTCATTTGACATACACGTTACAAACGTATTTGTTTTCATCTAAAACATTCATTGATTTTAACGTCAACAATTTTGTTTTTATTTATTTTATTAGTTTTTAGAATTTAATCATGAGTGACAATTTTTTTATTTTTTTCTCTTATTATTAAGGAATCATGAAAGAAACCATTTTGTAGAAAAAATATAATATTAAAAAAAAGTCAAATCAAAATTTAAAGAAAAAATATGGTGTGATAAAAAGTTAAAGGAAAAAAGAAAATTAAGGTATTATAAAGATATAATCAACCATAATCTAAAAGATCAAGGTATTATAAAAAGATAATCAACCCTAATCTAGAAGATCAAAATTATCTATTTGTTTTGTCAAGTGTAAAGAAAAAAAATAAGCATTGTTAAGATAAGAACAAATTCTCGAGAGATCCATAGTGAAAGGTTGAAGATGAAAAACACTTTCTCTTATATTGTTCNGACAATGAGCACCAACAGTCGAGGATTCGGGCAAGCCTTAAGCCTCCAGTGCACTAGACGTTCCATACAAGTAAAAGCGAAAATAAAAGTCGGAGAAATACAAACTGGCAGCCACAACCAATGATCTTCTCCAGATCAGAAACAACACAAGCAACTTCATTCAAAAATATTTAACGAGGTGATGGGGCTCTCGATCCCTCTATCACAGTGATAGATAGAGAGTCTCCCTACCACTTCGGATAGTGCCCGCTTTGAAAGTGCATCAGCTATCCTATTATACATGCGAGAAACATGCATAAAATTGATATTGGAGAAGCGCTGTAAAAGATCTTTCGATTTTTGCATCCAGCCTTCTAAATGAATGGAGTTGAGCTTGCACTTGTTAGAGATCCAGTCAATTATCACTCTCGAATCTCCCTGGACGTAGAGGTCATCGATAGACCATATAGCGGCGAGGGTGAGCGTGGTCCAAAGGCCCAGGAGCTCAGCTTTTGTATTTGAACCCGGGCCACAATTGATGAACCAATAAGTGATTCTGGACTGATGAGTTTTGAAGAATCCTCCGGCACCACATCTGGACCCATTGGACTGTGCAGCTCCGTCAAAAAAGGCCAATGTGTGACCCTCAGCCAAATCTAAAAGCATAGCACGAGGAGGGGGATCGCTGGAAGTGGTTTGTTTCCACTTGAATGAGGACAGCGTTTTGAAGAATACCCTTTGCAGTGATGGCATGGCGTCCTCAAAAAGCACGCGATTCCTTTCCAACCATAATTGCCAACTGTAATGTACCCCCAGGCTGTGAGGGGCCGATTTTGTGCTGAACCAACAAGTGAAAACATCAGTGATGGATGAGCCGCACCAAGGGACCTGTAGAGAAAAGAAATTGGAGGCCTGCTGCCATACGACTTTTGAAAACGGGCAATGTATCAGGAGATGAAGGAGGTCCTCAGGCCCAGATCTACAGAGTGGGAAAATACTCGGCCCCACCCAGCCACGTCTTTGCAATCCAGCCCAGGTGAGCAGTTTATCTAGACCTGCCAACCATGCAAATAACTTTAGTTTTAGAGGCAGCTGTAGCTTCCAGAGTTTGCGACTCCATGGCAAAACAGGACCAGCGATAAGCTGATTTTGGAGGGAGAAATAAATATTTTTTACAGTGATTTTGCCAGAGCCATCACCGCCGGCCCACATCAATACATCAGGCTCGGCCTTCAAGGAAATGCCAGCCCCTTTAAGAGCTGCAATATAATGAGTCCACTCCGATGCAAGTGGATCGCTGAGCCGTAGGTCGCTGGAAGACAGCCAGTCATCTGGCATAGAGGACGCACCAGTTCTTGATCTAATCTGTGCGAGAGTAGATAAATTGCAAGCCCGGAGGTGAAGTCTCAATGCTGGAGAAAGGATGGAGCGTTCCCTCAAGCCTAGAATACAGTCCCTGCCAATTAGAATCTCCAGTCCCTCCCCCGGCTTCCAGCAGAGCCAATGTAAAATCACAGAGGAAGAAGCCACTAAGCCTTTCCAAAATGGAGAGGCTCTCGCCGACTGGAGTGTAGGTTTGCGGAGCCAGTGAAGGAGCGGATTAGTGTCCAGGTATTTGTCATAAATAATTTTGTGCCAAATACTGTCAATTGAGACAACTCTCCAAAATGAGCTGGCCAAGAGGGCCTCATTGAAAATGGATAAGAGTTTGAGGCCCCATCCCCCTTCTCTCTTCGGTCTAGAAATTAACTGCCACTTACAAAGATGCATACGATTCTTGTCAGAATTCCCACCCCACAGGAACTTGAATACTAATCTGCGCAGGGAGATAACAATCTTAGAGGGGATCCGCTCCAACATCATCCAGTAGACAGCTTGGCTTTGGAGAACAGATTGGACCAGAATAAGCCTACCACCTAATGACAGCCACTTATTGCACCAGAAATCTATTTTTTTTTTAAAAGAGGCCACCAGCCAGCTCCAGTCTCCAGAGGATGAGGCTCCCATCTTCAAGTGGAATCCCAAGTAGTTAAAGCCATCACCCAGATTCTTAAAGGAGAGAGGGATCGTGGCTTGGAGAAGAAGAAGATCGGAATCTGAAACACCCCAGTGATGAACTGATGATTTAGATGGATTGATGGATAATCCTAACACCAAGCAGAAGCGTTGAAGCACCTCAAGGATACAATGCCATTCAGCAGGGTCAGCCATGGACATGATAAGAACATCATCTACGAACATCAGATGGACCAGCTTAACAAGTTTTGAAACCTTAATACCCGAAATTTTATGCTCGGAGAAGCTTCTTGTGAGGAGAATACTGAGTCCTTCCATAATCAAGATGAAGAGATATGGGGAGAGTGGACATCCCTGACGAAGTCCTCTCTCACTTTTGAAGAATTTCTATTGTTCAGCCTATATCCATATTAGATCTCATTTTCAAAATATTTATCACACTACCAACCTTCCTAACATCTTAACTCAACAAAAGTATGGTGATCTTGGAAAGCTTCTCTTAATGCTTTTCGAGTACAGAAACAAAATTTTAAAAAATCACAAGTAATCACTTACCCTCTTAAGGTCCGATAGACCAATTCGATCTTAATGAACGTTAATCATCATCATCACTTAGTGTTTGAAATTTTCTTTCACCTTTTCTATTAAATAAATTTTTTATAACATTTAAATATTTTTATAATTTTTTAATATTTCATAGTTTCATTTAAAAAAATGTAAATTATTATTTTAAAAAATAAAAAAATAATATATATTTTTTTAATCTAAAATATTAAAATTAAAAAATAAAAACACATTTTCAATTTCAATTTCAATAAAAATAATACAAAGTAAAAAAAATAAAAAATTAATATTAATATTTAGATATAAATTCTATATAACAATTAAAGAAAAAAAACTTTGATAGTGTCTCTAAGGTTTTACAAGGCTTTGGTTCTTATTCTCACAAACACAAATGACTTATCAATCCTTAAGCCTTTGTCTTTGGTCCTTTATCTTACAATACCTACCTAGGCTTGGGTTCTTATTCTCACAAATGACTTATCAATGAGCATTTTTACCTTAAGCCTTTGTCTTTGGTCCTTTATCTTACAATACCTACCTAAGCTTTGGTTCTTATTCTCACAAATGACTTATCAATGAGCATTTTTACTTTAAGCCTTTGTCTTTGATCCTTTATCTTACAATACCTACTTATATGTCATTAACTTAAACTCAACTTTTTCTAAGATCATATATTGTTAGGCCAACTAGTTATCTTACAATACCTACTTATTTCTAAGATCATATATTGTTAGGCCAACTAGTTATCTTACAATACCTACTTATTTCTAAGATCATATGTTGTTAGGCCAACTAGTTATCTTACAATACCTACTTATATGTGACTAACTTAAACTCAACTTTTTCTAAGATCATATATTATTACGCCAACGAGTTGTATCATATAAATTGTTCTCATGTTTATTGAATTTAAAATTAATTAATGTCATTTAACTATGGTGATCAATGTCATCAATACCTCTTCACAACAAATACATAAATTACAACAACTCAATTGTAAACTACAACAATGTATGTCTCAATGACTTTGTGTTTATTGAATATAAACATTACCAAATTTTCCTTATTATCTCTCTCACCCCATTTGAAAATAGTTTCCCTATTTGAATTTTGATTTACATAATCTCTTTACCTACACATCAAACAAACTTTTCTCTCCTCCACACCTAGTCTTCCAACCCACAAAGTGTTTTAACAAATAAATGATTTAAAATTGAACTTTTAAAACACATATATATTTTCTTCTTCTTTTAAGGCTTTTTCTCCAGAGAATATACTTATGAGAAGAAAACTATAAAGATAACATTAAACACTTAAAATAATTAGATTTTTTTCCTTCAAAAAAAAAATCTTTATTTCAAAAGGAGAAATATGCATAGTTTTGTCCTAAGGACTCATCATTGTCAAACTTAAAACAATTTCAGAATTATGGAAAAAACAACCCACCTTCCTTCAACTCAGGTCCATACAAAAACACAAAAAATAGTCACCATGTCATTTACAGATCAGTCATGTCATATGATAAAAATCTTGGCGCATAGCCTACTTATAGAGTTGGACAAAGATCCTCCAAAACACTTATACAAACCATAATAATAGCTAAAAATGAAATTACATACTGTCAATCTCTTGACGATCACATAATTCATGTACAACAAAGGACCCATCATAACTTTCCAAAGCATCTTTAGAGAGTTGATCCACCTTTTGGTTTAACTCTTGGTAAATGTGTGAATAAGATAACCAAACAAAATCCTAGATAAGTTAGAGTGTTTGGCACAACAAGGATTGGAGGTAGACTATCTCCACTTTGCATTTTCCATTCTCCCAATCAATAACTACTTTGGAATAACTAAGCCTCTGCAGACGATTTAAACCACGAGACTTCACAAAAAAGAGCAGAGAATATAGAGCCGAAAATTCAGCCTTAGTGTTGGATCTAGGACCAAGAGCATATAATATATGAAAGAAATGTTTAGAATTGATATATAAAACAACCCTAACCCCACACCTGGGATTATGACCTTGGTTGGACCCATCAAAGAAGCCCCGGGGAATTTCAAAGTCCAGAGCCAACATAGTAGGCAATCAGGCTTTCTTCTATTTGGGATCACATTTGAATTCCTTTGCGAGTTTTTCGATCAAGCCAACAATAACCTCCACTGGACCATGTTTGTCCCAAAACAAACTGGTATTGCCTGCCCACCAAATGAAGTAAACAAAATGACATGGAAGGGAACCACAATTTTCCACCACATCATCCATCATCCATCCTTGTACACATAGCTCCAAAATGTCCAGATTCTAGGAAACTTTGGGATTGAAGCTCTTGACGATGAGGCTCCATACCTAAGATGTAAAGGGACACAAAACATAGAGGTGAAACATCGATTCCGCCTCCTAACGCGTAGAGTACACCTACTTGGGAAAATCCATCCGTGCTTAGTCCTATTATCCCAAGTTAAAATCTTGTTTCTAAGCACAAGCCATAAAACAATTTTTTATTTCAAAGGGCCATGTAACTTCCATACTCGATCCCACCACCATAACAACGACTTGTTGAATTTGCTTCTGACTTGCGCTTTATAGCCGAGCTTGACAGTGTAGTCACTCGACACAACATTCTTTGACCAAGAAAGAGAGTCTTCATCCTCTTCAATTATTTTTATATGGTTGGAGCATAAATTTATAATGAACCTATGACATTCCTCATCTAGCTCTCCTTCCAAGCCCAACTCGACTTCTTACTTCCAACCATGTCTATAGATTTTACCATGATCATGTGCCCTGGCATCCCAAAGAGAAAAAAATGCCTGGTCATGTAACAATCAGGAGATCATTAGAGAACCTAAAATCAACATCATCTCTGACCAAAGGGTCCTCTCCTATCCTAACTTTCTTACCATTCCCTACCCTGTAAACTGTCTAATTGCCTACAAGGGGGAAGGATTCCACCATTACTTTCCAGATGATCGAGATGTTTATGGTAGATTTCCTGGAAGACGGAACCGCTCGTTAATAGATATACTACCCAATTATTTAAACTTCATCAATATGCCCCAAAGGGCCAAGTTCTACGTAAGCCCCCAAAGGATTTTTCCTTCAAGCAATTGGATAAATAGAAAAAGGTTTTTAATACCCTACCCACCCAAATTTTTTAGCTTAGCTAAACTTGACCATTTAACCAACAATATCTCATCCTATTCACGGCTTCCGGACCACAAGAACTGAAAACATTTTTTTCCTAATCTTAGTTAGAATTCCTTTCAGCACCTTGGCTATAGAGGTCCAATAGACTGTGATACTTTGCATAACCAACTTGAGAAATACCGACTTCCTACCTCCTAACAACCATCTATTTACCCACATTGAAATACAAGCTTCCACTTTATTGAACAACCACACCGAGTCCTCAAATCCATAAGCATTTGACTTGAGAGGAAATCCCAGATACTTCAAACCTTCTTCTAGGTTGTTCCTTGGGAAAGAAAGTGCACTCAACAAAAGGAGAGTCAGATCCTCATGTGGAAAGAAATAATGAACAAAAGACTTTATCTACTTAATTTCCATGCTCGTAGCGCGATAGAAGAGATCCATAAGCCTCCTGATGCATTGGAATTCCTGGAGGATCCTACACCAAACAATAGAACAACATCAATGAAATTAAATGAGAGAGGACTTCAGATGGAGAAACTTTGAGTTATTTCAACTCACCACTTCTTCTTGTGTTGCATATCAACTTATTAAGCCCTTTAGCCGCTAAGAGGAAAAGAAAAGGGGACGGTGGGAATCCCTACCTTAGCCCCCGCAAAGCACCAAAGAAACCATAAGTAGACCCATTAATAAGGACAATGAAAGAAGTTTATTGAATACAACCCATGATCCAATTAACAGAGGGCCAAACTCATACCCATTTGGACTAGCACAAGACATAGAAAGGTCCAACTTACTTTATCATAGGCCTTCGACAAATCCAACTTGAGAATGATTGAGAGAATTTTAAAAGTTTTATTTGAATGCATCACCTTCTATGCAAGGGCCACAACGTCATGAATTTTACGTTTAAAGAGGAATCCAAATTGTTCCTCAGAGATGATTTCACTCAGGATGAGCTTGAGTCTATTGGCAATAATTTTGGAAACAATATTATAAATGACGTTCCAACAATAAATGGGTCTATAATATTCGAAGGATACCACATCCTTCTTTTTAGGAATAAGGACCATAAATGTGGAGTTCGTGGCTCCTAGAAATTTCCCGCCACTTTTGGACCCCTGCACCACCTTTAACATATCATCTTTTAGGAGCTTGGAAAACCCAATATAGAATTCGACCGAAAAGTCGTCTGGTTTTGGGATTTTTCTTTTCTTCATGGAATGAAGGGTGGACTCTAACTTTGCCTTTGAAACCTTAGCCCCCGTCGTTGCATTCATATCATAATTGAAGACCTTAAGAAATAGTCTAAGCACACTTAACATTTCTTCAATAGGACATCATGGGGATCTTTGAATAACGCGTTGAAATTGATTCTTCTGACTTTCACCTTTTCCTTAAAATACTTGACCATGAAACCATCCTAATTGATCACCTCCCAACTAGTGTTTAGATTTTTATGATAATCGATGAAGTTATGAAATAATTTTGTGTACTTATCCCCTTCAGCACACCAAACAACTCTACTTTTCAACTTCCATGTAGTCTCTTCCTTAGCCAATACATCCTTCCTTTGGTCCATTAACAACTTCAAGGAAGAAGCCTCCTCTTCATAGAAAGTTACAGAAACATTGGCTTTGAATAGAGAGCTAATATTGAGCTCCATCTCCTTCAAGGAGGCTTGGGAATGTTGATTAAAGGAACCAACCCATGTTTTCATGACTTCTTTGACTCTCTGTGCAAATTTTCATGGAATTGTTGCATAAACAAAGAGCCTGCATCAATGTGGAGGTGATTCCATATAGAATAAACCAGCTTCTTATAGTCCTCTTTTGCCAACCAGACATGGTTAAATTTCAGAGGTGCTAGGAGATTTTTCTCCTTATATTCCATTTTAAGGAAGATAGGCAAGTGAATCGAGAGGCCCCTTGTACCAACCCACGATTTCAAGACCCATGGTCCTTCGACCAAGGATTCATAAATACAAAATCTATCTAGACATTTGGATCACCCTTCCACTCCTTTCCTTCCATTCCGCCACATTGGGATTATTTTTGGGGCTTCTGGATCCACTAGATGAAAAGTTTCAAGGAGGTGAGTGAAAAAAACCTTCCAAGGGATCCCTGCATGGGTGTATCCTCAAGGAGGTGAGTGAAAAAAACCTTCCAAGGGATCCCTGCATGGGTGTATCCCTCATATGTTTGAAGGGAAAGAGTAAAATTGAGGCCGTCCCCGCAAAATGGAGCATTGTGCAAGCACGTGTAGTAGCAAAGAATTATTTCCATGCCGAGAAGAAATTGGTCCTAGTAGAAGAGGGTAGTTCAAACTTCCTCTTGTGGACTTGTTGCATGATGGCATAGCTATCGAGATATCATTGAACAAAAATAAACCAAAATTCAACGTTGCTTTCATTTGCTGCCAAGGTAGATCATCTCCAAGTATGAGAATTAAAGAGACTTGCACGCTAAATACATGAATTTCTTATTCAAGAGTTCAAATTTATGGATTACTCAAAACTGAGAGTCTATGTGTAGACTTTTGCACCATGTAAACAAATGAGCTAAGAGCTAGACCCAAATCCATAGCCAAAACCAAAGATAGTAGCTAGAGCCACAATCGAGAGAAAAACCCAGATTTAGAGATATAGCTAGGAGCCAATGTCAGAGCCACATTCCAAAGAAGTGTTAGAAGGCAATACTGGATTCAGATTGGTTTCCTTTGAGCTTTTGGAGACCATTGATCCATATTAATTTCCTAATGTTCGAACAATCTCCCTTTATCTACGGGGTAAGAGTTTTGTTAGATAGGGTATATTTGCATTTACAGGAGCTTCCACTGCAAGGTTTATTTTCATTGTTGGTCTAATCCATGCATGAGAAAAAGGAGTACAAATGGTCCTCACTTCAAGATTTAGAGGGAAGGAAATGAATAAAACTAATGATGGATCCTATGGAGTTTCCTTTACTTGATCAAAAAATTATGAATCCAAGTATTTCAACTACCCCAAAGAATAATTCAAATGAATTGGGCCTGACTCTCTAGTTTATGGCTGCTCCTTTATGATATGTAGTTCCATTGAATTTGCCTCATTAATAAGTTCGTGGTTCGACCCCGATTATTATGGTTTGGTACCAAGATTTGGTCTGGTCTTAGATGAACTTACCTCATTGTAACATCTAGGATTGTGACCATGAAAAGGCTCCTTCTTTAGTGAGATTGATTATACAAACAAATTCCCAAACCAAAAAATGTAGTTTCCATGGGAGCATGTACTATCATAGAGGAGATTTTTGGTATAGATTCTTATAGTACCATTCACATAGTAGATAACTTAATTCATGTGGATGTCTATTTCCATGGTTTTCCATAGAACCGTAGAGGCTATTATAGATGATTATAATGAAACTATGCGGAAAGAAAAGAGAGCTCGATGGATATATGAGGATTGAGCTCCAACGAGGAAAGAATAAAATATTTCACTATAAATCATAGGTTTCATCATGTTGGATCTAGTATTCATACTAAGAATTGCAATCAAAAGTTATTAGATCAATCTTTTAAACCTCGATTTGAATCTACTTTTGAAATATCCTTTGAAACACTTGGATATGTTTCAACCTTGCAATTATATTGGATAATGCATCCTATTTTGGTTCTGACAGAATGGAATGAATAGATTCTTACGGGTATCGAAGATGAAGTCTTATCCATTAAATTCTTCCATATCCAAGAATATGGAAGAGGGATGGATTAATGAATCCAAATATTTTATTGATGACGTAAATGATATATCAACACAATACATGATATATGAGAACCAAAAGAAGGGTTTGATTGATTTTATACTAGATCTTATAACATATTCTATTCCCACCATCAAATGTTTCCCTCTGAGTTCTCGATCCCACTTTTATATGGGAGTATGAGGATTCATTTGGAATGGACAGGGAGGGAAAATATGAGCAAAGAAGAGGGAGATAATAGAATATAAATTGATTCATCTATCTATTTTTATAGAGGTGTCTCTGTATGTACATATAAGTTATATAGACTGTCAATATCCATGTACCAATATCCATCTAGATAGAATAGATCTAATATATGGAGATCTAGATAGAATAGATAGATGGATATGGATACATGAATATTGGCATCTTTCCGTGAACTAGATTTGAATGGGTGGCATGAGGGTTTTTAGTCCTCTACTCTACCAACTGAGATATCCTAGCTCTTTCATATGGATCATCATGGTATATGGTTTTAACTTGTGTCAACTAAAAATAAGAAGGAAAACAGAAGTTTTCTTCATATTTCTTTTAGAATGATCTTTATTATTATTTCACTTGAAGTTATAAGAGAAAAAGATTGTGATCAAATATCCTAATGATTTCCAACTATGTGGACCACAAGTATCAAAATGAATTGATAATATACCCAATTGATTAACCGATCAACTCAACTTGTCATAAGATGGTTGGATAGATTCAAGCTCCGATTTCTTCTCTTCACGAGTAAATAAAATAGTGACGTAAAAGAATTGAGAAGTGATAATGGGTTTGGAATAATGAAATTGGAGAAATAACTAACTGATCTAGGTGGATATCGACAACCACCCTTCGACCGGCTCAAAAACAATTTTCTCGGGCAATTTTGGCAATTTACTATTTTAAAGTGTGTTTCCACCCTTCTGGGGCCATTTGAGGGCCTGAATGAAGTTTATTCTGAGATTGAGGGTTTCAATGATACAAAGGTACTGATTGAGCCCTTTGCTAAAATGAATCTCCTCGGATTTATACCTTTCCAACGAAGCTAACATATCACTTAAAACGGAGATCGTGATGTTATGACCCTGAAGTTGATGTAATCCACCCAAATGGCCCACATGACTTTTGGCGCCTACTTAGGCGCTTCATCTCCTAGGGTTAGGTTTTTGGATGTCTAGGACTTTTGGCATTCCCGTTTATTGTAAAAGGGCCTTCAGAGCCTCATTGTAATCATCTTCTTGCAAATGCGAGTAGCGGTCACATCTCTTCTCAGAGATAAGCTGCCACCATTCTAACGAGTCTTTCACTCTGTATTTTTATAGTCTTTGTACATTTCTTTGATTAATAGAAATCGTGTATTACTGTATATGTGTGTTTATGGTTGTATCTTTGATACATTTCTGTTATATTATTGAATATCTGCAATATCTCTGTGCATTTCTTTATTATATCTCCGCTCTCATTTCGTGCCGAAAATAATTCGGATCACAATCATATGGGAAGCAACCTGGGTGGGGATAGAGGGACTTGAACCCTCATAGTCTATAAAGCCAATGAATTTTCCTCCTACTACAATTTGCATTGTTGTTTACATTGACAAGTAGAATTGGACTCTATTTTTATTCTCATCCAACCATTGATTACAAAGACTAATTCATTTCTCTATCTAGAGTAGATACATTCATAATTGGATTACTTAATTTCAAATCAATAGTTCAACTTGAATATGGCATCTATCTTATGAACAAAATTCTTGGAACAATTCAAATTATGATCGCAAGTTTTGTCTGATATTATATAACATATCCACCTTTGAGGTATAAATAGAGAATTCTATAAATACATTATTGGACCAAATGAGATTCATTCATTAGAATAACTTCCATTGAGTCTCTACATCTATCCCCTTCGTATCTTGGGAGAAGAAACTATTGTCTCAGTGAACTAGATTTGGCTCACGATTACCCATTCAAAATATCTCAGGGTTCCCTAGATTTGGAAGCTATTACTTGGTAGGTCTCCATACCAAGGCTCAATTCAATTAAGTCCGTAGCATCTACCAATTCCTCCATATCCCCTTCTTAGACAATAAAACCATACCAAGATAATTTTATGGATGGAAATTTATTTTAAAATGTAGAAACCTTGGTTAATCTTACTAATCCTTAATATGCAAACTATATAATGTTAGGCAATATTTTTTAAAAATATTCAAATTTATAAGGATTTTATATAGTTCGTATAAATTTTTGGCAATTTCTAAGATAAAATAATTTTATCCTATAGAATTTGGGCGAATCATTTAAAAAAAAAATAGAAATTGGCGAATCTTTTTTAGAGAAAAAACATAGAAAATTAGCCCATGGGAGATATATAGCCCCTAAAAGTTTCCCTAAACCATACTTTTATCTAATCCTATTATGTAATATCCATCAATGTTATTCATTAGATATTTACTCAATATTGGGTGGGAGATTCTCCCCTACTCCCCTTCTCTCACCATCTTTATCTCTACCCCAATCAAATATGACTAGGAATCATTATATTATTTATGCATTTGAAATGCTATTTTATTATCCTCCCCTAGTCAATTTGGAAGAGTGAGTAAAACGATTGATATCAATTCACCTTACTTCTCTTTTATTTCCCTTGAAGGAATCTACATTCAAACAATGTTCTGTTGTAATTGTAATATGGATTGCGTCATTGAATCTAATTCACGCTATAGTCGTTAGGATTCCAAAACAGTCCATGGATATCACACCATTGAAATGAGGAGTTATAATCCATTGGGCCTGCTTAGTGTAGAGGTTAGAGCATCACACTTGTAATGCGATGGTCATTGGTTCAATCTTGATAACTAGTTATTTTCCATTCCTCTCATTCCCATAAGACACAAAGTTTTGTTAGGATCAATATTGAATGGAGAATACTCTTTTAATCATTCATCGGGTCCATCATGCCATGATCAGTTACTCCTAACTAGGAACAAGATGAATGCTTGGAGCTATTAGGATCTATAAAAAATTGGAGAAATATCTTCGTTTTCCATATTAAAAATTCCAGTACTCCTACGAGTTATACTACTTTTTTTCTTTCCAACACTATTTGTTAATTGAATAAGGATTTTCTATATCCCATTATTGGGGACCGCATTTAAAAATAATAGGTCGTCTGAAAACTTTATCAAGTCTCACTAGTAAAAACCCAAAAACGGAAAGGATTCTATGAACCCGTCTTCTTCCAAGAAAATATCTCATTACATCGTAGTATTCGACTAGAATAAAAACATAAATTGGATTTTCATTACGAACTAACAGAACAACAATTGTTGAAATATGCTCGTATTGCTAGAAGAGCCAAAGTATCAATGGGTCAGGTCCTATTAAAGTTACTTGAAATGTGTTCGGATAATATTATTTTTCAATTGGCTACGACTCCCACCATTCACGATGCTAGACAATTAGTTAATCATGAACATATCTAGGGCATGCACCAAAATAACTAATGTATCATTCTCAACAAAAAAAATGATTTAATTATATGAAAATGACAACTTTAAATAATAAATTCCTCAAATCTTAAATCCCTCAAATCTCAAATCCTTTACATACCAAAATAACTAACTTAAAATTCTCAACACAAAGTGATAAATAATGTTCATTAAATTAAAATTTAATTTCAAATAAAAAATCTCTCTTAATCTCAAACCTCTTCAACTAAAATGATCCTTTATCTAACAAAAAAAAAAAACTTGAAATATTATGCATGATCCTTCCCTCTTTATATCAAATCTTTCAACTAAAATGATCCTTTATCTAACAAAAAAAACTTGAAATATTATGCATGATCCTTCCCTCTTTATATCAAATCTTTTAAGCACCAAAAGCCTAAAATATTATGTGTGATAAATGCTTATTTAAAATAAATTTAAATTAAAAATCGTAATACTTTCAATAATAATTTAATCCAATATAAATGACCAGTCACCAAGCCACGAAGAGTTTGTAATGCAATGGGATTACATCTTGTGCATGTAAGTATTTTTTCGATAAACCATTTACATATATTTGCAACACATATTAAGCTCATTTGCTCCGTAATATTACACCATTCAAGAGGTGCACTTGTGGTTCATCTCACCTTTCAATTCAATAAATTGCTACATAAGGATTGTATATTTGAATACATAAAACTTTTCAATTCAATAAATTGCTACATAAAGATTGTATATTTCAATGCATAAAACTTTGAACACATTAGATCCATATAAATGAATGATTCATAATTTCTTGAAAATTCTTAAATGATAAGGATTTTTATATGATTCATAATTCCTTGAAAATTCTTAAATGATAAGGATTGTATATTTAAATGAACTTTTCAATTTAATAAATTGCTAATATTTCAATGCATAAAACTTTAAACACATTAGATCCATATAAATGAATGATTCATAATTTTTTGAAAATTCTTAAATGATAGTAATACATCATTCATTCAAGAGGTGTAATATATTTCATCTCACCTTTCAATTCAATAATTTTCTATATGAGGATTGTAAATTTCAATGCATAAAACTTTGAATACATGTGGGATACATATGAACGAATGATTCATAATTTCTTTGAAAATTAAAAGTGGTATAAGTGGAAATTGAAGAATCATGTCATACAATTATTACATGATTGAATGATTCATATTTTTTTTTGAAAATTAGGAATAACCTCACGAACAACATTGTTGTTCAATCATAAAAAAAAAAAACCCTTTGAATAAAAATAAAAAGGAAAAATACAATAAACCCACTCAAAAAGATGGGTGACAAAAACCAAAACTATGTTTTCTCTAGTTACTAAACATGTGATGGTTATACTAATATGATAAAATTAGAATAAACTTTTTAGTATTTTATATTAATCAATTAAATTATATCCTTAAAAAAAATTCATATAAAACAACTTTTATATACAATTTTCATTTTACATGTTCATATATGTATATATAATTCCATAGTTGTACAATGCTAAAACAATTCTCATATATAACTATATAATTTTTTAAAAGAGATGTTGTATAGAAATAATAAAATAATTAACATAAAGAAAAACTTTATAAAAATATTAAAGAAAAAACTATAAAAAAAAAAATTAAAAAACAATTTTTTCAATTTATGAATAGTATTAATAAACAATATTTTTTAATAAAGTGTTTGAAATTTACTAAAACTAACTATTAATATTTAGTAACATTAATAATAACAAATTAAACTAATCCTTTAAATTTAAATAAAATAATATAAATATGTACAAATAATTAAAAAAAAAATTACTAACTAAATACAGTACCAATAAATGGATATATATCTATTAATATTTAATAATATTAATAACATTATAATGATAAATTAAATTAATACTTTAAATTTATATAAAATATGTATAAATAATTAAAACATATTATTAAACAACTAATTATATTTCCATATAATGGATATATATTATCCTATATATATTTTTAGAAATGGTTAAATATATTTCACATAAAAGATATGATGGATCTTAATTAAAAACAAAATCTTAAATATTTTTGATTAAATATTACAATATATCTTCGCATAAAGAGCATCATGAATCCTAATTAAATATTACATTAACAAACAACTAATTATATTTCCATATAATGGATATATATTATCCTATATATATTTTTAGAAATGGTTAAATATATTTCACATAAAAGATATGATGAATCTTAATTAAAAACAAAATCTTAAATATTTTTGATTAAATATTACAATATATCTTCGCATAAAGAGCATCATGAATCCTAATTAAATAGTACATTAACTATTCACAAATGTAACCATATATCTTTTGATTCAATGCGTAATATATATATTCACAAAAAACAGGCATTGTGATACCTATATTATCTTAATCACCTTCCCAAAACCCCTACTACATGCCTTTTGCACTTATGTTGCAAGCCTGGAAAAAATAGACCAAAATCCACCTCTAGAGACCTGCAACATCCACCACAACAAAGTTTTTACATACACAACTTTGATGCACCTCATAAAAAGTTGAGTTTCAAAACATCATATGCCCATGGTACGATAGAATTTCAACCTTGGTCTCCATAGTAAGATCGTGATACCAAATTTGGTAGCGGTATTGAGGGAATGTTGCTCTATTTTGACGAACTTTCTCTCTTTAATGTTGCTCACTCCTCCTCTAAATGTCACATCATCCAAATCTATCTCCATTCCAACGGTGTGCTTCATAAATAAACTTTCCAGATTGAAATCGGCAAGTTATTTTCAACTCTGTCGCTTTGGTCGAGTGGTTAAGGCGTGTGCCTGCTAAGTACATGGGGTTTCCCCGCGAGAGTTCGAATCTCTCAGGCGACGTGGTTTTCTATAGACTTTCGTTTAATGTTGTCATTCTCGATTTCATTTTTCCAATTTCAGGAACACGCAACTGGATGGGCCAATAAATGGAGATTCCTGAACCGACATAATTCACCAATAAATGGAGATAGAAATTCTATTTGAATGGGATTTTCCAAACTCTATACTTAAAATAATTAAGTATATATAAAATAAAAGAATTGGTTCATAGGACAAATTTATAAAGACAAAATGATGAGTAGGTATTTTCCAAACCTGTAAATTTCAGCACTGACCACCAATAATAAAAAACGAAAAAAATCTGAGCAGGTGGGGGAATAAGAATTATCATTTGGCACAATGCTGCACACGCGTCACAAACGCGCTTTCTTTCACATAAAGATTCAGTCACTTTCACATAAAGAAAATCCTCTCAAGTAGGCTAAACCTCTTTAGAGACCTGGTTTGAAAATGGCGGATAAGGGTATCGTCTGGAGTCTTTGGACTGTTAGCGTTTTTAACCTTTACTGAAGCATAGCTCCTTTTCAAAGGGCGTAGACATGGGATTATTCTTTTTTTTTTAGTAGTTTCCTTTATCCTCTTCCTTTCGACCATGCCTTCTTGTTTTTTCTTTGTCAGACTTCTTAGCTGCAATCACCTTCAGTTTACTAGCCTTGGTTTTGTTTTTCTTTTCTGGGGAACTGCTCCTGTATTTCTGTTCCTGTTATCCTTTGGTGGTTTTTCTTAACTCTTTGATGGCTTCGGGGTCAAAGGCTGACGTATTAAAAGAAGTTTCGAAACTGATGAATCCTGAGGATGAAGCTGAGTGGCTCAGAGATGGTCTTTTCAACGAATCAGTTTTGTCGGGGATAAAAATTGGCACACCATTTCATACCACTAACCAGCAGACTAGCTGTTCTGGTTTTCCCTCTCCTCTGAATACTACTTTTCCTACTGACTAGACCTTACTACCAAAGAACCCTTTAAAAACCGGTGTGATAGGTTCACCTGTAGGATCCTTTATTCCTTTTCCAAAGAGCAGGCCTAAGGAGACTTTTTCAACCTGTCTGGGGAATAAAGGAGTCAGCGGTGCTGATAGACAAAGGTTTGCTCACAGTTTTTCTCAACAGACTAGGTTTAGAAAGAAGGTGTGGAAGGCAAACAAACGTGTTTGAAAGATGGTGCTGGGGCAGCTGTTGGGCTAGAAGAGTCGAGTAGACTGGCTCTTTGTGGATTGGTCGGGAGACTCTCATATTCATATTTGGAGACTCTCATATTCATATCGGACTAACAAAGTTGTCAAACCGGGCTTTAGAGAAGCCGAGGAGCGAGTTTCCCAGGTAAGGCACCCATCATTGTTTCTGCTTCCTCGGAGGCTACTTCTTCTAAGCCCACTACGACTATGGATGGAAAAGATTTTGCTTGGTCCAGGGGACTAGGTATTGAACTTTCCCCCTTAAAAACTCGAAGCAGCCGAAAAAAATTGGCACAAGTTTTTACAGAGATAGTATAGACTATTCCCTCTCCTACTGACAATGGGCCTCTTACAGCAATGAAAGCCCTGGCAAGGGCAAAGTGATGTTAGTTTTATCTTTAAATGTAAGAGGGATAGGAGGCACTCTCAAAATTGTCTCAGTCCGTCGACTTTTGGATCGCACATGTCCTGATGTCATCCTTCTCCAAGAGACGATGGTAGATGAGCAGAAAGCAAGGAATTGCATCTATCTTTTTCGTCCGACATGGTTTTTCGAGTTCAGTTAGTTCGGTGGGTACTTCTGGGGGCCTATTAGCTGCTTGGGATCCTTTATTATTTGACTCGGATCCTTATCTTACAGTGGGTGGTATCTTATTAACAAGAAAGAGCTTAATTCATAACCGGGAGTTACTTATTTTAAATATTTATGGACCTTGTAAAGATATGAAACTTTTCTGGAAAGCGCTGGATGATAGTGGTATTTTTTCAATAAAAAACCTAATAGTGGTTGGGGATCTAAATATCATTCTATCAGCAGATGAGGCTTGGGGAGGGCACTATGGGTCAAAGATTACTGAACATTACTTTAGAGAGATTTTTTCAACAAATAATTTGATTGACATAAGGCCAGCGAAAGTGGTGTCGACTTGGCGAAATGGGCGCATCGGTCCAGAAGCGGTTGCTAGGAGACTAGATCGGTTTATGGTTGTCGAAGAGTTATTAATTGATACAGGACTTTATAGGTCATGGGTTGATTTCCCATACATCTCAGATCACATGCCAGTGCTCCTTCAATTGGATCTACCACCAGTTTACAAAGTTTATCCTTTTAAATTCAATGCACAGTGGTTGACTAAAAAAGGTTTTGTGGATTTAGTAGGGCACTATGGCTATCCAACAGGGATAAAAATACTAGATATTTTCATAAATTGGCAAGCTACAACAGGGTGAGGAAACACATCTGGCAAATAAAAAATGGACAAGGGGACACTGTGACAGAACAAGAATCTATAAAGGACGCAGTTGTAAACTACTTCAAAGATTTTTATAAAATGTTGATTGTCCCGAGCTCATTGGAACAATATAAATTAATGGATTTTTATCCTCAGATGATAAACGAGGAGGAGTCTAGCACACTGTTCACATCGGTTTCTTTGGAGGAAGTGAAAGTTGTTTTATTCTCTTTCAAGAAAGAAAAAAGCCTGGGTCCGGATGGATGGACGACGAAACTCTTTACTTTCTTCTTCGATCTTGTAGGGGAAGATGTTCTTGCTATGGTTGAAGAATCTAGAAGTTTAGGTGCTATCACCGGGAGTTTAAACTCTACGTTTCTGACTCTGATTCCAAAGGACAATAACACGTCTTCCTTCGACGATTTCAGGCCAATCTCTTTGTGCAATCTTTGCTACAAAATAATATGAAAAATAATTGTTAATCGTCTAAAACCTTTACTCTCAAGAGCTATCTGCATAGAACAGTTGGGGTTTTTAAAGGAAAGGAAGATTCAAGGTGCAATAGGCATGGCACATGAGGTATTGCACAGTATAAAAAAGAAAAGATTAAAGGCCTTGGTATTAAAACTGGATTTAAGGAAAGCATATGATAGTATTGATTGGGAATACTTAAGATTGATCCTCATAAAAATTGGAGGAGGGATCCAAATGACAAATTGGATAATGTCATGTGTTACTTCTGCCTCCTTTGCCGTTTTAATAAACGGGGAGGCTTCAGATTTCTTCAGATGTGGTAGAGGAGTTTGCAAAGGTTGTCCTCTTTCCCCGCTACTCTTTATTTTAGTGATGGAAGGTCTTAGTCTAATGCTGAAAGATAGTTTGGTGAGAGGAACAGTTTCAGGTATTAAACTTTCAAGGTTGATAAAAATATTACATATCCTTTTTGTGGATGATGTTATCATTTTGTCAAAGGCATTTTGTCAAAGGCCAGTATCAGTGATTGGCAAGAAATAGGCAGACTCATTAATCTCTTTTGTAAAGCCTCGGGGCTGTCAATAAATCAATTAAAGACCACAGTACATTTTGATGGACTCTTGGAGGCTGAATTGGATCCTTATAAACCTATTCTACCTTATAAATGCAGTCACCTTGCAGTCGGTTTTAAGTATCTAGGATACTTTTTAAACACTGGGGCACATCACACTAGTGATTGGAACTGGTTAATTTCAAAACTGCTAAAGAAAGTGGGTTTCTAGTGTAATCGATATCTGTTGTTGGGAGGTAGATTCATCCTGGTAAAGTTAGTTCTTGACGCTCATCCTGTCTTTTGGATGTCTTTGAAAGCCCTGCCTCGGTCAGTTATAAACAGGATCAGACAAGTGATGTTTCAGTTTCTATGGAATGGCCAGTCGGTGACCCATCGTTACCATTTGTGCAGATGGGAAGTCATGTCCAAACCAAAAAAGCTTGGGGGATGGGCACTGCAGAATCTTTCTATATTCAATACTTCCTTAAATACAAGAACACTTTGGAGGGTTCTAAATCGGGATAGTATTTGGCACAGGGTGGTTCTTGATAAATATTTACAGAATACTCCTTTGGAAACTTGGCTTAGGAAGCCATATCAACATATTTTTTCGGCCTCTAGGATATGGTCAAGTCTGCTTCGCTCTTTCCCTTATATCCTTCACTGGCTCAGTTGGCGTCTAGGAGCAGGTAATCTAATTGAGATTGGGAGAGATATGATCCTCGAATTGGGCGAAAAATATCTGCTACAAACTGAAACTGCCATACATTTAAATAAAAAATTGATTTATGTTTTAGCACAAGCTACAACGACAAAGCACCCAATTACGGAGGCGAAGATTTGGAAGAGTAGCGCGAATCTCGGATTGATAGGGTCTCTCTCGGAGGATTGGATAAACTATGTAAGTGAATTAAATGGTGGTGGGGTAACACTGCACCCAAATGAAGAAAACGCTCTGCTTTGGATAGGTGGAGACAAAAGAGGCGTTTTAACAGTAAAAAATAGTTATGATGCCATTTTATCTCTACAGGAATTACCAGTGAAGAGTGGATGGTAGAGTCAATTTTGGAAATGGTTGTTACCTCTGAAGGTAATTTTATTTTTCTGGCTGGCAATCAATAATAAAATCTTTACCTGGGATATTTTACAGAAGAAGGGTTGTGTAGGCCTAAGTTACTTTTGTTTATGTGGTCAACAGGTGGAAGACATCAATCACCTCTTCATCGATTGTATCTTCACAAAATCCATTTGGATAAAATGTGCACATCTCCTACATTTTAATAAGCAATGGGTAGGATCCACTCTGCAAAATTGTATGATCCAATCCACAAGCAAGACATTCACAAGCCCAATAAGATTGCTTCCCAATAAAATGCTTACCTGGGATATTTTACAGAAGAAGGGTTGTGTAGGCCCAAGTTACTTTTGTTTATGTGGTCAACAGGTGGAAGACATCAATCACCTCTTCATCGACTGTATTTTCACAAAATCCATTTGGATAAAATGTGCACATCTCCTACATTTTAATAAGCAATGGGTAGGATCCACTCTGCAAAATTGTATGGATCTTTGGGTATCGGATAAACTTGTTTTGAATAGACACTCGCTCTTACTGTGCTGGTTCCTTTGGAAGGAATGAAATAAATGCTTATTTGAAGGACACTCTCCATCGACCTGGGCAGTGGTTCAAAATTTTTTGGGAGCTTTCATTTTAAACATAGACGAGCAGAACACACAAAGTTTGCGCCAGAACTCGATCCCGGGGATGGATGGTTACTCTATGGCTACATTTGATGGAGCTACTATGGCTGGAGGCACAAATTGTGGTGCAGGAAGAACGATAAAAATCATAAACGCTCAAGTTTTTCATTGGTATTTCAACTGTAGAGCAGTATTTCAACTGTAGAGCAGGGACAAATACAAAAGCCGAATTGTTAGGCACTTGGGCCACGCTTACCATCTCAAAGTTGTTGGACCTCCATTACATTAGGTTTTGGGGGATTCAAAGGTGATAATCGATTGGATGGATCAGAAAGGAAAGCTTCAAGCCATCAATGTTGAAGGCTGGAAACAGAGAACAAAGGATCTGATTCCGTCTTTCAAGGGTATTTCTTTTCATCACATCTTCAGAGAAGCAACTATCAGAGGTTGATCAACTGTCAAAGCTAGTCCTCTCGGCGACAAAAGGAAGGATTACTTATTTTAACTGGGATGGAGTGATTGCAGGGCCAAATATCCATGTGGATATCTTTTAATTCCTTTTGTTTTTTCTTTCCAAGTTCTGTTCTTGGTTTTTTTCTATTGGGTCGGTTCCTTACAGTATAGTGCAGACCTATATTTTGTTGTGTTCCTTCCTTTGTGTTCCTGTGTTATGGACGTACCATCTTTTTTGTTTATTTATCTTTAGATCAAATAGTCTAGACAAAATCGATTTAGCTCATTGTTTCTCAGAATGGTATTGTAAAGATTATCATCTTTTATGATCCTTTGTGGTCGGAACAAGAGTGAGCAAAGTCTTTGCAGATGTAAAAAAAATTATATTAATATAATTTTTGTGCGAATTTTAATTTTGGAAAAACAACTTGGCTTACATTCTTCAAATCTAATCAGTCACGAGCATCATTACCTCTTTATACGGTTTCTTGAAGTTGTCGCCAGAAATAAATTTGAATATAAAAATAAGGTGTTGTCTAGTTGTTCTATGAAATGATTTTTTTCGTCGGAATCCTAGGATATAAATTTAGACTTCTAAGGCACTCGGATTATATAGAAATAATCACTCAAATCTACAACAAATATCCCCCCAAAAAATCGTCATTTAGTATAAATTTTAGCCTACGGCTAAAAATAATGGTTGTAAGATTAGTATTTAATTGTAATTCAACAACTAATAAGGATAGAAAAATAATAAAATATAATATAATTGTTAAAAATTAATAAAATAGAATATAAGTGTTAAAAATTAAATGAAAAAATAAAGTTAAAAAAGACTAAAAGTTTAAAGAACAAAAGAGACCTTTCATTGCCACTATGGAAACTGGCACCATGAGTAAAACAACTCTAATAAGCTTACTTAGTTTAGACATTTCTTAAGATAATTTTAGCGAATTTAAAAAGCATACCAAAGGAATTGGTTAGAAATTGTGAAGGCAGATGGACTACGATGGACAAGGGCTAGGAAAGATAAGACATGGCATCCTAAGCCCCACTGTAGTTGAACCAAGGGTTAAGCGTGAAGGCATAGGTTTCAATTGTAGAGAGGAAAAGGCAAAATCATTTTTGTGAAGGAAAAAGACATGGAAAAATTGCCCTGCTCATAAGAAGAAAGCACATCAATGAATAAGGGTGGAAACACACCACCACTCCATCCTTGTTGCAGGAGATTGCATAAGGGAAACAATGAGGAGAGTGCCAAGACTCAGCCTGCACTAGCACTTATAATAAGTCACAAGCAAGTCATCTGAAATGAGAAGAAGAAGACCAAGAGGTATGCATAATGTAAGACCCCCCTTGTTTGTCACTACTACAAAGGGAAATGCCATAGTCCTGCCACAAGCTAGATTGTTTTGGAAAGAGGATTGGAAATGAGAATTTACCAAAACAATGGCGAATTTAGAGGCATGGGGAGAAAGCGACTATGTCAAGTAGTACATACAATAGCACCAAAAAATATTGCCACAATTGCAAGTTGAGCAGCCATTGGGAAACAAAGTGTTGGAAAATTCATCCAAATCTTCACCCTAGAAACTACATAGGAAAGAGAAGAGTTTGGGGAGTGGAGTAAAGAGGATGAGGAGTTGCCTACATCTCCAACCCAAGGAGAAGAAGTTTTCGAAGGAGTTGTAGCAACACAAAGATTAGCCTCACCAATGAAGCAAGAAGTTGTTCGGTGGAGGCAAGCGAGAGCATAGAAGGATCTCAAGCACGGGCTCACGATTCTTTCATTACAAATCAATTTAAGAATTACTCGCGAATCAATGAACCGTCTTAACAATGAGTGAATAATTGGAATCGTTGGGTGGTAAATGGAGGCTAGATAATTAATGAGGATTGTGTTGTACACAAAATATTTTCATTCAATTGACCTTGTTGTAGAGATGGAGCATTGTGCAAGCACGTGTAGTAGCAAAGAATTATTTCCATGCCGAGAATAAATTGGTCCTAGTAGAAGAGGGTAGTTCAGACTTCCTCTTGTGGACTTGTTGCATGATGGCATAGTTATCGAGATCTCATTGAACAAAAATAAACCAAAATTCAACGTTGCCTTCATTTACTGCCAAGGTAGATCATCTCCAAGTATGATAATTAAAGAGACTTGCATGCTAAATACATGAATGAATTCTGATTGAAGAGTTCAAATTTATGGATTACTCAAAACTGAGAGTCTATGTGTAGACTTTTGCACCATGTAAACAAATGAGCTAGGAGCTAGACCCAAATCCATATCCAGAACCAAAGATAGTACCTAGAGCCACAATCGAGAGAAAAACCCAGATTTAGAGCTATAACTAGGAGCCAGAGTTAGAGCCATGTTACAAAGAAGTGATAGAAGGTACATTGATCTAGATTGGTTTCCTTTGAGCTTTTGGAGACCATTGATCCATATTGGTTTCCTATTGTTCGAACAATCTCCCTTTATCTATGGGGTATGAGTTTTGGCATATAGGGTATATTTGCATTTATAGGAGCTTCAATTCTCGTGCTTATTTTCATTGTTGGTTCAATCCATGCATGTCGAAAAGGATTGTTTGAATGGTCCTCAATTTCTCAGTATTTGGGGGAGGGAAGTATGAAATGACATAAAACTAATGATGGATCCTATGGAGTTTCCTTTACTTGATCAAAAAATTATGAATCCAAGTATTTCAACTACCCCAAAAGAATCTGTCAAACGAATTTGGTCGGACTCTCTAGTTTATGGCTGCTCCTTTATTATATGTAGTTCCATTGAATTTTCCTCATTAATAGGTTCGTGGTTCGACTCCGATTATTATGGTATTAATAGGATGTGACCATGAAAAGACTCCTTCTTTAGTGAGATTGATTATACAAACAAATTCCCAAACCAAAAAATGTAGTTTCCATGGGAGCATGTACTATCATAGAGGAATGTTTTGGTGTAGATTCTTATAGTACCATTCATAGGTTTGTGGTTCGACTCCGATTATTATGGTATTAATAGGATGTGACCATGAAAAAACTCCTTCTTTAGTGAGATTGATTATACAAACAAATTCCCAAACCAAAAAATGTAGTTTCCATGGGAGCATGTACTATCATAGAGGAATGTTTTGGTATAGATTCTTATAGTACCATTCATAGAGTAGATAAGTTCATTCACATGGATGTCTATTTGCTAGGTTTCCCACATGAACCAAAGGCTATTATAGATGATATAATGAACTTTGTGAAAGAAAAGAGAGCTCGATGGATATATGAGGATTGAGCTCCAACGAGGAAAGAATAAAATATTTCACTATAAATCATAGGTTTCATCATGTTGGATCTAGTATTCATACTAAGAATTGCGATCAAAAGTTATTAGATCAATCTTTTGAACCTCGATTCGAATCGACTTTTGAAATATCCTTTGAAATACTTGGATATGTTTCAACCTTGCAATTATATTGGATAATGCATCCTATTTTTGTTCTAACGGAATGGAATGAATAAATTCCGATGGGTATCAAAGACGAAATCTTATCCATTAAATTCTTCCATATTCCTTGATATGTAAGAGGGATGGATTAATGAATCCAAATATTTTATTGATGCATCATAAATGATATATCACACACACACACATGATATATGAGAACCAAAAGAAGGGTTTGATTGATTTTATACTAGAGCTTATAACAGATTCTATTCCCACCATCAAATCTTTCCCTCTGAGTTCTCAATCCTACTTTTTTATATGGGAGTATGAGTATTCATTTGGAATGGACAGGGAGGGAAAATATGAGTAAAGAAGAGGGAGATAATAGAATAGAAATTGTTTCATCTATCTATTTTTATAGAGGTGTCTCTGTATGTACATATACAGATGTATCTGTCAATATCCATCTAGATAGAATAGATCTAGATATATGGAGATCTAGATAGAATAGATAGATGGATACATGGATACATGGATATTGACATCTTGCCAGGAACTAGATTTGAATGGGTGGCATGAGGGTTTTTAGTCCTCTACTATACCAATTGGGTTATCCTAGCTCTTCCCTATGGATCATCATGGTATATGGTTTTAACTTGTGTCAACTAAAAATAAGGAAAAAAAGATTTTTCGTATTTTTTTAGAATGATCTTTATTATTTTCAATTTGGAAGTTAGTAATAAGAGAAAAAAGGACTGTGATCAAATAATATCCGAATGATTTCAACTATGTGGACCATATATCACAAAATGAATTGATAATATGATCAATTGATTAACTGATCAACTCAACTTGTCATAAGATGGCTGGATAGATTCATGTTCCGATTTCTTCTCTTCACGAATAAATAAAATAGTGAGGTAAAAGAATTGAGAAGTGAGAATGGGTTTGGAATAATGAAATTGGAGAAGACAAATCAATCATATGGGAAGGAACCTGGGTGGGGATAGAGGGACTTGAACCCTCATAGTCTATAAAGCCAATGAATTTTCCTCCTACTGTAATTTGCATTGTTGTTTACATTGACAAGTAGAATTGGACTCTATTTTTATTCTCATCCAACCACTTATTCCAAAGACTATTTCAATTCTATATCTAGAGTAGATATATTCATAATTGGATTACTTAATGTCAAATCAATAGTTCAACTTGAATATGGCATCTATCTTACGAACAAAATTCTTGGAACAATTCAAATTATGATCGCAAGTTTTGTCTGATATTATATAACATATCCACCTTTGAGGTATAAACAAAGAATTCTATAAATACGTTATTGGACCAAATGAGATTCATTCATTACAATAACTTCCATTGAGTCTCTACACCTATCCCCTTCCTATCTTGGGAGAAGAAACTATTGTCTCACTGAACCAGATTTGGCTCAGGATTACCCATTCAAAATATCCCAGGGTTCCCTGGATTTGGAAGCTATTACTTGGTAGGTCTCCATACCAAGGCTCAATTCAATTAAGTCTGTATCATCTACCAATTCCTCCATATCACCTTCTTAGACAATGAAACCATACTAAGATAATTTTAAGGATGGAAATTTATTTTAAAATGTAGAAACCTTAGTTAATCTTACTAGTCCTTAATATGCAAACTATATAATGTTAGGCGATATTTTTAAAAAATATTCAAATTTATAAGTATTTTATATAGTTTGTATAATTTTTTGGCAATTTCTAAGGTAAAATAATTTTATCCTATAGAATTTGGACGAATCATTTTTCGAAAAAAAATAGAAATTGGCGAATCTTTTTTAGAGAAAAAACATGGAAAGTTAGCCCATGGGATATATATAGCCCCTAAAAGTTCCCCTAAACCATAGTTTTATCTAATCCTACTATGTAATATGCATCAATGTTATTCATTAGATATTTACTCAATATTGGGTGGGAGATTCTCCCCTACTCCCCTTCTCTCACCATCTTTATCTCTACCCCAATCAAATATGACTAGGAATCATTATATTATTTCTGCATTTGAAATGCTATTTTATTATCCTCCCCTGGTCAATTTGGAAGAGTGAGTAAAACGATTGATATCAATTCACCTTACTTCTCTTTTCTTTCCCTTGAAGGAATCTACATTCAAACAATGTTCCATTGTAATTGCAATATGGATTGCGTCATTGAATCTAATTCACGCTATAGTCGTTAGGATTCCAAAACAATCCATGGATCTCACACCATTGAAATGAGGAGTTATAATCCATTGGGCCTGCTTAGCGTAGAGGTTAGAGCATCACACTTGTAATGCGATGGTCATTGGTTCAATCTTGATAACTAGTTATTTTCCATTCCTCTCATTCCCATAAGCCACAAAGTTTTGT
>SNQJ01S0029931.1:148605-165035 GCA_010110895.2 Picea sitchensis
AACAATGAAGGAAATGAAGAAGGTTTTGAATCAGGTGAAATAACCTTTCCATTGTGTTTTGCTTCTTTCAAATTGGTGAAGCAAAATGTTTATAATGTTTCAAATAAAAAATCCTCCAGGCATGATGTTGAATATGAAGAAAGCAGTGGACTTGCAAATGAAAACTATCTTCCATTATGTTTTTCTTCCTTTGAATTGTTGAAAGTAAATCATGAGATAATAGATGAAGCATGGAAGTCTGACTACATTCACAGTGACACTGTTTTACATGAGCAAATTGTTATCGGTGAGGAAGACCAACAACCTTCTCATGAATTTGATGACAATGTTGATGATTACATGGAAGGTTATTTCAGTTTAGATTTGCAGCCTGTGCTCAACTACCAACTTGGAAATAAAAATGATGGTCAATCAATGTCAGTGTTAGATATGGATTTCTTTCCACCAGGGGTTTCATTTCAGCCAACACTGTCTTCTGATTCAAAAAATTGTTATTTCTAGCATTCTCAGCAGATTTTTCAGCCTCTTGGTGGAAATCAACAAGTTAAATCACGTGAAAACAAGAATGCAATGGAAGGGGTGAAACATGATTGTTGTTTTGTGCATGTTTTAGAGGATCCATTTGCAATTTTGTTGGAGGCAGTGTATAGTCCCAATGTTTTTTATTTTTTGAGATTTGAATTTATAGGTAAATTATTGAATGAATTATCAGTAAATAGGATTTAGAGCAAGCATGTGAAAAGAAAACAAACAATGGATAAAATGCTTGCATGGTTGCATTGGCATTATGATTTCACTTGATTGGCAGTTCATTTCAGTAGTTAGGTTAGGTAGGTGCGAATGAGCTTGTTGGTCAAGCATTTTTCAGTTTGGATTTTCAGTAGTGTGTACAGTTAGATTTTAGTGGTGTATTCAATGTTCAGTATCCAGTTGAGAGTAGTGTACATACTTTGATTTTCAGTGGACACTGTTGATAGGTTGTAGCAGGGTACAAACACATGTTTTGGGAGTATCCCAATGGATCAGGCACCGGGTCTACAAGTTCTTTGCTACCTCACTGGGAGGATATCATCCCCAGTTGGAGCCAATGTTATCACATGTTAATTTTTTTAGGTGAAATCAAGGTTTCGGGATCTAGCAGGACACTAAACTGGTTTAGAAGCTCGATAAACTAGTGAAAGGGGCTAAATCTAGCAGGAAAGGGCTAAATCTAGCAGGTGTGTGGAGTTGATCGGGCCCGACACATCACAGATCACGAGGTACCAAGATCGATGGTCGAGGATGACTTTGGGGTGAGAAGTTGCGCGAAGGATAAAATTGGGAGAGCGGGCCGAAATGAAAACGACGGTTTTTGTTCAAGACTACGTGGCACCACCAGGTTCATTTTGGGGTGAAAAGTGGGCTTCCCCAAACCACTTCCTTGCACCCCCAAAAAATAACCATTAGTCATTTAAATTATTTGATTATTATTTTTTAAACACCGGACTGTTAGACCTTGGTGCGAACATCGTCCTTCACCTGCAACTCAACCACACGCTAACTCGAATCGTCAGTTCCACTCATTTTTAGGCAGAGAATTATATATGAGATCAAGCAGTCCCTGATTTGCAATTGAAGGCGATAGTCCGATTGGGTAAGGCCATTACAATTTTCCATGGCCTAGCATATGATGTTTGAGGTCAATAAAAGACAACGAAGGGTCGAGACAGAGTCAGAGGACAAAGAGAAGGACTAAAACGCCAAAATATCCAGAGTCTGGATAGGAAAATGTTTCATTATAATCATTGATCGATTCAAAATAAAAAAAAACGTTTCATTATAATCATTGATCGATTCAAAATTAAAAAAAAAATTCATTATAATCATTGATCGGTTTCATAACCGAAATGTTTCATTGTAACCAGCTTCAGAAGCCGAAGCATTTCTTTGTAATCACTATAATCGGTTTCAAACTGAAGGAACTCGAATTGTATAAGTATTAGAAGTTCCAAATGTATTAATGTTGGCAGAAGTGCAAGGGCACAATTCTAGTTGTTCTAAACTCAATTGTAATTTTATGAAGCTGAATAGAATACATATATGCAGAAGTCTTTGAAGTCTCCATGAAAAGATTCTAATGGTGGTGATATGAGTTTTGTCTTCTCTCTTTGTATGTATTTCATGTGTTTCTGATTCCATTAGCATTGTCTTCTGTTTAAATTGGATAGTTTAAAGGCCCAGAATTCATCTTATGATGCTCTTGGCTTAAGCAATTTAAACTGTGTAAGTTTCTTCATAACTAATTCAGAATTCATTTCACTAATGCTCTGATGCAGTTACTTGTTTTCTCCTTTCTTCTTACACTCTACAAATTACAAATTATAACTCAGATTCATCACCTCATTTTGCCTTTATCCTTTGGAGAATTCTACTGACCAGTCAATGTTCCTATTCTTTTTCAAAAATTTGACTCCATAACCCTGAGTGTTCTCCCCCTTCCTTGCAAGCAAATTTATAAAATCCCCCCCAAAACAAACTAAACCTAGCCATTGATTGTCAAATAAATACCAAGTGATAGGAGAGATCCCTCTCTAAGTTGAGTAGGCTAGTACCCAACTCTAAAGTTGGTTTGTAGGTTACCTCTATCGTTTGTTTTATCAGCCGATCAAATTTACAGAGTGCTAACACCCATATCCCAAAAATCATGGGAAGTTAGTTGGCACATTTCAACAAGCTAACATTCTTTAGCAAGCCTGCACTGTGTTAATTTATCCTAATTGAGCCCATATGCTTTACACAAACCCATTGGGGGTTGAACGGTGAGAATCGTTCCCTCTTGAGGTCGTACGTATTCATATAGTATGTACACCTCTCTCTCTTTGCATGTTCAATGGACTCAACATATAATCAAGGCCATGTCCCCTCTTTCATATACATATGCTCCCGCTAGGCTCGTCTCATGTGCCTTTAATTAGTTGTCTTATCTCCAAAGTACACATAGAAAAGGAACACTACACTCCTAGTGGGAGGAATCTAAATAGGTGATGTATAAAGAAGCTATCACCAATTGTTATAGCTTAATAAGCTTTCAAGGAATACATGATAATTGTACTAGATGCCAAGATCAACATTAAGATTCATATAATGGATGGGAGAGACACTAACTAATATCTTATTAATGGAATTCATATTACTGGTCTACATTTGAATATGTATATATACGACTTATTAGGAATCGTTTCCATTGGGTGACAATTTCATTGGTCTTATTTTTATGTTGGAGTGACTTATTGCATAGATTGTGGGATTGACCTTTACTACTGGAGAAATATAGATGGTGGATTGAAATATTTATTGTTGAAGCCAAATACTTCTATGTTATATGGATGTGGAACTAAAAAGTTATAATCTTGGGTTGTTGGTTACTAGATTGAGACATGCCATGACTTTTATTAATTGCATAGTGTTGTATAATATTTTTATAAGTAGCATTAGAGAATGTTACTATGTTGGTTATCATTTAAGAGCATAATAAACACAATCCATTCATTCCATGATTGAGGAAAATATGAGTGTCAATATATGTTGTACTCATAAACAACCTTCATAACTTGGGGAGACCCAATTCATAACATGAAGCACTCATCACACTTAGAATCATATTGAAGAGTTTCAATTATGGGTCCTCATTAATAATTCATTGTTAGTTGGTTGTTGCCAAAACTAGATTGCAATGAGAATATAGACTTTGTATCCATTATGAAGATTGACATATCTCTCCAAGAATGAGAACAAATAGCATAGAGTCACAAAGTATCCATGTTGGTGAAGTGAGTGGGTTATAAGTCCCTCATTTATGGATCATAAGGTATCACAACAGTTGAATCCTTAACCATGATGTACACATGCCAATGCTTTGAAGAGAAAGCAGACTCACCATGGGTAAAGAAAAGAGAGAAAGGTTGGAAGACTTGTAGACCATCAACTTTCAACTTCAAGAAGATAACAAGCACTTGAAGAAGAAGTTCTAGATGTTTGACCAAAGAATAGTAGAGATATAGAGAAACTTGAGACTTCGACAAGACTATTACCATTGCTAAAGAAGAGATTTGATGAATACCAAGACTCCCTCATTGCAATTATGGAAAACTGAGACAAGATAAGAGTTCAACTTGTGCAATTGGGAGAGAAGGTCATCTAGATAGATAGATAGTAGGAGAATAGGCTCAATTAGATGGTGACTTAGTTTCACCAAGAGTTTCCATAGAAGGAAGAAATATTGGCAAAACTACAACTCCTCTAGAACAACATGGATTGGTGAATTTTAACCCAGTTTTAGGTTGCACAGGAATTTCGATATGCTCAACTCCAAGGGCCTCTGTATAGTGAAGGAGTTGCCTTGAAATTTGTGTACTTCCAAAAACCTCAAGTTCTCAATTTTGAAATAATCATAAAAATTGAACTAAGAGGAGAAGACTAATTCCAATATTCAACTTTTGAAACTTACATTCATAGCTTGTTACCTCTCTCAATAAAGTACAAACCAAGACATCAGTCACAATTCTAACAAGGTAGGCATTTCAAGCCCCCATCTCACACTCCTTCAATTGAAATGAAACTTTGATTAATGGGGTTCTCTTAGGTATTTTGAGTGATTCTTTATATTTTTGTTTCATCATGTTTTCTAGATCACCAAAGTGTAATTATTTTTATCCATTACTTAATTTGTCTTGAAAAACTAACTAATTCAATATTTTAACAAACTAACTATCTTTATAACCACAAATCTAATAAAAATTTACTAAAAAAATTTCATGGTTGGAAACTCCCTATAACATTGTAAAAACTCTTTCTATAATACCTCATTTCAATGAGCAAAGGAAAGTTTTCTACAAAATCATACAAACCCTTTCACATATTAATACACCATATTCTTATGCAAATATACATAAGATAATCATATACATAGTCTATGTCTAGTTTCAATATCTTATGTAAATATACATAAGATAATCATATACATAGTCTATGTCTAGTTTCAATATCTTATGTAAATATACATAAGATAATCAAACAAACCCTTTGAGAAACATATTAATACACCATATTCTTATGTAAATATACATAGTATATGTTTAGTTTGAATATCTTCTACTCATTTGTCAATAATTAGAGATATGTCTCACTATGCTCGTGGACAAAAATAATGTCATTCTATCATTTTCAAAGCAAAGAGAAACTTACAAACGGTAAACAAACTGGACTGGAATGCTCATTTTAAAGTTCTAGCGGATAGGGCACGTACTCCAGAAGAAAGGAAGATTCCCGTCGACCGCTGAGCGAGCACAGTAGTGACTGTAATTCGTTTTTATTAAATCCGCGGTTAATCACTTTGTTACCCCTAATGAAAGGTAGTTGGGTGAACTTCATGTTTAATCTGCAGTAAATTCTAGCCTCAATCTCCAATATTTCTGCTTTATCCTTTTTTCCTCTCTGCTATTTAGTTTTTTCAATGAATTATTAATTTCTAATAAATAAAAATGAAAAGATTATACTATATAACTTTCTTTTATTTCTAAAGTGCAAGGTTGCTGAGATGTTGTAAGCTGCAGTCTCTGAATTAGAGGCACTCATGTTTTGTTTATTTTTATTATCAGAAAACATCTAAAAACACACGTGGAAAGGTATATAACATGTGGATTCTGGAAAACCAAAAGTAGTGAGAAAATAAGTGTGAAAGGTGTTTTTTTAAATTGATTTATTTAAAAAATTCCAACAATAAAAGTGAGCGTGACAATGTTCACTACAATTGAAATTTAATATCAATTTTTTATGAGCCTTATTTCTAGGTAGTTGCATGTAGGTTCTTGAAAATATTCTTGAATCCTTGATTTTTTCTTCCTTCTCAACCTTCACTTTTTATCCGGGAAGATGTGATATGGTCCAAAGAGTTCTTGTGACTTGTGAGCTTGAAGGTGCTCCTCAGTCCTCAGCTATAGAATTTATAACATGTACTATGCACGTAGCCTATGTATAGAATTTATAACATGTGTTATGCATGCAACCTATGTAATAGAATTTATAACTTTTGCTATACATGCTTTACAAAAATTTCAACCTATGTAATAGAATTTATAACTTTTGCTATGCATGCTTTACAAAAATTTCAACCTTGGAATTTCGGAAATTATTACTTATGTCTAAGTTGACGCATGCCGTGAGTGTGACATGTATTGTATACAACTTCAACTTGTTACAACATGTTAATGCTTTTACCCTTTTAAAATCTAATAAACCAATTTCTTCTTCTTCTTCTTCATGTTAATGCTTTTACCCTTTTAAAATCTAATAAACCTTAACCACCTTCTTCTTCTTCTTCTTCATGTTAATGCTTTTACCCTTTTAAAATCTAATAAACCTTAACCACCTCCTCCTCCTCCTCCTCCTCCTCCTTCTTCTTCTTCTTCTTCTAAAATTGACGATTTAAAAAATTAAGTGGAGATAGTTAATAACATGTAAATTTAAAAATTGTCCATATTTCACTATTAAATATGGAAGGGAAGCTATTCCAATATGGATGCCCTGGATGAAATCTATGGTCGAAAGCATCATACTACCATGTGAAAATAAGAAAATGGTGGAAAAACATATCCTTAAGATAGCGTGTTTTAAAAAACTTTAACACTAGCACAACCGTTAACTCATGGCTGAGAACGTCGAAAGGGGTGTGTCTATTGTAATATGAAACGTTTGGTTGTATTAGGTTGATAAATGGAACGTGACAATTACATATCTTTACAGTAATTTTTTAAAGTGATTAGGTAAATGTTAAAAAGTAAACATGTTAACTGATGCCTTGATAAATGCAAGAAAGTTATGAACAATAAATCTGACCCATTGATTTTGGAGGACGACTAAGAATATGCCAGCATCTTCAATGCATAGCCAACAGATTAGGGTTTAAGGTTAAATAAGATTAAAAAATCATTAATTGTGCCCATTGTCAATAGGTATACGCCTTTCGGCTTAATTAATGTGTAAAATAAAATATATGTAATTTTTTTTTCAAATTGCAAGAGAGCAAGAGGTTAAATTGCAATAAATTCTTTTAGATGCAATTCTATACTTAAATGGATTTAAATTATTTTTGGATGCAGTTATTTACTTAAATTTATGGAGGTGTACATGTTATATTTTTTTTTCATTTAAACATGTAATCTCTTAAAAATAAAATTTTAAAGATATATTTTTAATCATTAAATCTACTTAATATTAATATAAAAATCTACACAAATATAGAGTAATCTATGAAAAAGTGTATTGTTAAGGTATTTAGTGACATCTCGATCACAAACCAATTCCTCAAATCAAAAATATTTAAATAACAAAAAAATATAAAAATCTACAACCATAAATTTAAATTTTACTTATGAAAAAATCGTCTACTTATTAAAAGATACATCTATTTATGAACATTCAGAGGTAAGTTTATCTTCCATTCAATATGTTGTTTCCTTGAAAAAAATATGAAAATATGTTGGATGATGAAAGTTCAAATGTTTTTGTTATTCCAAGCGCGCGTAATTTATGATTTATGAAAAATTATGAATGCACATAATTTGTGAGGCACTTCTTTGATTTGTAAATCAAACTCAAAGTTTTGAATATGTTGCTACACATTTAATAGAGGTTTCACAAAATTTGAAGAAAGATGAATATATATTCGTTTAATGATGTTGATTTTTGTTATATGTGGGGATAAATCCATGTTTCTAAATTAGTTTAATAATGTTGTGTTATGTTATTTTATTTTATTTATAAAGTTTAAGGGTTGTTTGTTTTTAGATGATGCAACTAGTACTAGTTTTATTGGAAGAAATGTGGAAAATTCTGAAGAAAGATGAATATACATTAATTTAATGATGTCAATTTAAGTTTTATATGTGTGTGCATATGCACCTAAGATGGTTCTAAATTAGTTTAATAATGTTGTGTTATGTTATTCTATTTTTGTTATAGATTTTAATAATGTTGTGTTATGTTATTCTATTTTTGTTATAGATTTTAATAATGTTTTATGTTATTCTATTTTTGTTATAGATTTTAATAATGTTGTGTTATGCTATTCTATTTTTGTTATAGATTTTAATAATGTTGTGTTATGTTATTCTATTTTTGTTATAGATTTTAATAATGTTGTGTTATGTTATTCTATTTTTGTTATAGATAAAGTGTAAAGGTTGCTTGCTTTTAGAGGATGTAGCAAGTCCTATTGGAAGAAATGCTTGGTCCCATGTTGGAAATCAGGGTGAAAGAGCACATGAATGGTATCAATATGTGAATGTATTGAATCACAATGTTATAATGCTATTAGAGCGGGAAGACAAAAACAAATGTTCAAAAATCATGGCATATGGGAGTATACAACTAAAATTTGTTACTCAACCAAAAAGGAATAATCTCAAGTAAAAGAAAGAGTATGGTGGCCAAGGTTGGTCTAGAAACTAGAGAGCCCTTTAAAAACCAAAATATTCCTCTAGTTGGCTTTGGCTAATAAATTTTTACCATTGGACAATTACCAAAAGGGGTGTTGGAAGGGTATAGGGCGATATATATTATTCAAATGCAATGACAAAATTGTGGATCATCTCCTTGTCACATGTTCTCTTTTTAGATCTATTTGAAAGAATGTATTATAAATCTCAAGAGGGAAGAAACATATGGGATTAGATGGCTTTAGTAGAATGCTCATTATTCCTTTAGTAAAGTAGAATGTCCATTCTCTTAGATAACATAAACAAATAAAATTCTCTCAACCATGATTTTAGAGGATTGAGAATAATATATATATATATGTTCTTGAAATGAATAACAAAGGCTTTCAAATAGCTCTATTCCTCCTCCCATTTCTAGTAAAGAGAGACACAATGGAAACATCGATCTAACAACTAGAGAAGAGAACAACTAGAGAAGATTAGTAAAATTATGATTCTCCCAACTCTATATTCAATGCCAGACATCTGGCAATTGTGAAACTATGGTAGAAGATTCTCATTTTGGAAGTCTACTACAATAGTAATTTTATACAAGTAACTCCAAGTTGTCATAATTGAAATTTGAGTTAACTTACCATCATACAAATTCCATGTTCAAAATTTAATATAAAGATAGGATGAATTGATTTCTGTTAGGGATTTGAGTAAAGAAGGTGCCCCAATCCTTCTTGTTCCACATAAAAGCATCATTGATTGTTGTGAAGTGGATTTTAATTGATTGTTGTGAAGTGGATTTTAATACTCAAAAGACACACATTGCAACACCTTCCTCCTAAACTATTGAGAGAAGGTTTCTTTNATTACCATTGCTAAAGAAGAGATTTGATGAATACCAAGACTCCCTCATTGCAATTATGGAAAACTGAGACAAGATAAGAGTTCAACTTGTGCAATTGGGAGAGAAGGTCATCTAGATAGATAGATAGTAGGAGAATAGGCTCATTTAGATGATGACTTAGTTTCACCAAGAGTTTCCATAGAAGGAAGAAATATTGGCAAAACTACAACTCCTCTAGAACAACATGGATTGGTGAATTTTAACCTAGTTTTAGGTTGCACAGGAATTTCGATATGCTCAACTCCAAGGGCCTTTGTATAGTGAAGTAGTTGCCTTGAAATTTGTGTACTTCCAAAAAACCTCAAGTTCTCAATTTTGAAATAATCATAAAAAATGAACTAAGAGGAGAAGACTAATTCCAATATTCAACTTTTGAAACTTACATTCATAGCTTGTTACCTCTCTCAATAAAGTACAAACCATTTGAGACATCACTCACAATTCTAACAAGGTAGACATTTCAAGCCCCCATCTCACAATCCTTTCGTGAACTTCATGTTTAATCTGCAGTAAATTCTAGCCTCAATCTCCAATATTTCTGCTTTATCCTTTTTCCCTCTCTGCTATTTATTTTTTTCATTGCGTTACAGAGATTGCACTACAGAGAAATTACAATATAGACGTCAAGTTGGGTAAGGCTTGAACGTACTTTTTTATAGAATGGCTGTCAATTATGGGGATTGCGTTTTTGGGAAAACATCTAACGACGATTGCTTTTACTGCTTATCGTCATCGTGGGTTCATACAAACAAAGGGACCCAAGAAGATGTCGTCCTCATCGCCCACATTCAAGTCCATGGCAAAGGCTATAGGCATTCCCTTCCCACACTCCAAGTTTTTTGACTGGCCTCTACTTTTTCAATGAATTATTAATTTCTATTAAATAAAAATGAAAAGATTATACTATATAACTTTCTTTTATTTCTCAAGTGCAAGGTTGCTGAGATGTTGTAAGAGTTGCAGTCTTTGAATTAGAGGTACTCATGCTTTGTTTATTTTTATTCTCAGGAAGACATCTAAAAACATATGTGGAAAGGTATATAACATGTGGATTCTGGAAAACCAAAAGTAGTGAGAAAATAAGTGTGAAAGGTGTTTTTTTTAAATTGACTTATTTAAAAAATTCCAACAATAAAAGCGAGCGTGACAATGTTCACTACAATTGAAATTTAATATCAAATTTTTATGAGCCTTATCTCTAGATAGTTGCATGCAGGTTCTTGAAAATATTCTTGAATTCTTGATCTTTTCTTTCCTCTCAACCTTCACTTTTCATCCTGCAAGATGTGATATGGTCCAAAGAGTCCTCGTGACTTGTGAGCTTGCAGGTGCTCCTCAGCCCTCAGCTATAGAATTTATAACATGTGCTATGCACGTAGCCTATGCTATAGAATTTATAACTTTTGCTATGCATGCTTTACAAAAAAATCAACCTTGGAATTTCGGAAATTGTTACTTATGTCAAAATTGACGCATACCGTGAGTGTGACATGTATTGTACACCATGCTATCTATCTTGAATACAACTTCAACTTGTTACAACATGTTAATGCTTTTCGAGCACATAAACAAAATTCTAAAGAATCACAAGTAATCACTTACCCTCTTAAAGTCTGATAAACCAATTTGATCTTAGTGGACCTTTATCATCATCATCATCATCATCATATATATATATACCCTATCAAAATTTTTACCTGTCTTATGAAATTGACGATTTAAAAAATTAAGTGGAAATAGTTAATGACATGTAAATTTTAAAATTGTCCATATTTCACTATTAAATATGGAAGGAAAGCTGTTCCAATATGGATGCCCTAGATGAAATCTATGGTCGAAAGCATCAGACTACCCTGTGCAAATAAGAAAATGGTGGAAAAACATATCCGTAAGATAGCGTGTTTTAAAAAACTTTAACATTAATGTGTAAAATAAAAATATATGTAATTTTTTTTTAAATTGTAAGAGAGCGAGAGGTTAAATTGCAATAAATTCTTTTAGATGCAATTCTGCACTTAAATGGATTTAAATTATTTTTGGATGCAGTTATTTACTTAAGTTTATGGAGGTGTACATGTCATTTTTTTTCTCCATTTTAAACATGTGATCTCTTAAAAATAAATTTTTAATCATTAAATTCACTTAATATTAATATAAAAAATCTACAGATTATAGAATAATCTATGAAAGAGTGTGTTGTTAAAACACTTAGTGACATCTCAACCACAAACCAATTCCTCAAATCAAAAATATTTAAATAACAAAAAAATATAAAAATCTGCAACCATAAATTTAAATTTTACTTATGAAAAAATCGTCACTTATTAAAAGATACATCTATTTATGAACATTCAGAGGCAAGTTTATCTTCCATTCAATATATTGTTTCCTTGAAAAAATATGAAAATATGTTGGATGATGAAAGTTCAAATGTTTTTGTTATTCCAAGCGCGCGTAATTTATGATATATGAAAAATTAGGAATGCACATAATTTGTGAGGCACTTCTTTGATTTGTAAATCAAACTCAAAGTTTTGAATATGTTGCTACACATTTAATAGAGGTTTCGCAAAATTTGAAGAAAGATGAATATATATTCGTTTAATGATGTTGATTTTTGTTATATGTAGGGATAAATCCATGTTTCTAAATTAGTTTAATAATGTTGTGTTATGTTATTCTATTTTTTTTATAAAGTTTAAGGGTTGTTTGTCTTTAGATGATGCAGCTAGTCTTATTGGAAGAAATGTTGGAAAATTTTGAAGAAAGATGAATATACATTAATTTAATGATGTCAATTTAAGTTTTATATGTGTGTGTGCATATGCACCTAAGATGGTTCTAAACTAGTTTAATAATGTTGTTGGAAAATTTTGAAGAAAGATGAATATACATTAATTTAATGATGTCAATTTAAGTTTTATATGTGTGTGTGCATATGCACCTAAGATGGTTCTAAACTAGTTTAATAATGTTGTGTTATGTTATTCTATTTTTGTTATAGATTTTAATAATGTTGTGTTATGTTATTCTATTTTTGTTATAGATAAAGTGTAAGGGTTGCGTGCCTTTAGAGGATGTAGCAAGTCCTATTGGAAGAAATGCTTGGTCCCATGTTGGAAATCAGGGTGAAAGAGCACAGGAATGGTATCAATATGTGAATGTATTGAATCACAATGTTATAATGCTATTCGAGCGGGAAGACAAAAACAAATGTTCAAAAATCATGGCATATGGGAGTATACAACTAAAATTTGTTACTGAACCAAAAATGAATAATCTCAAGTAAGAGAAAGAGTATGGTGGCAGAGGTTGATCTAGAAACTAGAAAGCCCTTTAAAAACCAAAATATTTCTCTAGTTGGCTTTGGCTAATAAAATTTTACCATTGGACAATTACCAAAAGGGGTGTTGGAAGGGTATAGGGCGATATATATTATTCAAATACAATGACAAAATTGTGGATCATCTCCTTGTCACATGTTCTCTTTCTAGATCTATTTGAGATGATGTATTATAAATCTCAAGAGGGAAGAAACATATGGGATTAGATGGCTTTAGTAGAATGCTCATTCTTCCTTTAGTAAAGTAGAATGTCCATTCTCTTGGATAACATAAACAAATAAAATTCTCTCAACCATGATTTTAGAGGATTTAAAATAAAATATATATATGCTCTTGAAATGAATAACAAAGGATTCCAAATAGCTCTATTCCTCCTCCCATTTCTAGTAAGGAGAGACACAATGGAAGCATCGATCTAACAACTAGAGAAGAGAACAACAAGAGAAAATTAGTAAAATTATGATTCTCCCAACTCTATATTCAATGCCAGACATCTGGCAATTGTGAAACTATGGTAGAAGATTCTCATTTTGGAAGTCTTCTACAATACTAATTTTATTCTAGTAACTCCAAGTTGTCATAATTGAAATTTGAGTTAACTTACCATCATACAAATTCCATGTTCAAAATTTAATATAAAGATAGGAGGAATTGATTTCTGTTAGGGATTTGAGCAAAGAAGGTGCCCCAATCCTTCTTGTTCAGCATAAAAGCATCATTGATTGTTGTGAAGTGGATTTTAATTGATTGTTGTGAAGTGGATTTTAATACTCAAAAGACACACATTGCAACACCTTCCTCCTAAACTATTGAGAGAAGGTTTCTTTGGAGGAACTTTGGATATTAGGTATGTTGGTTTCTCCTCTACTCAATTTTCAAAATGATAATTTCATTTTATTTTATCTTTTTTTTCTAGTTGGGTGGAGAGATAGTGACCTGCATTCTCTACGAGTAGAACAATAGCTAGAGGAATTAAGCTTTGGGAAATGAACTTTAAGGAAAAACAAATTCAATTAAGAATTCTATCTAAAGGAGATTGGTTGTAGCGTTAGAGTGTTCAAGCAAGGAATTTAGTTACGGGGAGGTTCATGTGGCTTTTCAATTGATATTTACATTAGGCATGATCAGAGTAAGTAAATAGTCTTGATAAAATTTCATATGATTAAATTTTCCTAATGATGTGCTCCTAGAATCATAGTCCTGGTTAAATTGCTTGCTATATTCGTGTTCACAATTCTATTGATTACATATATGATAGAGCTCTCACAGTCTTGGTACCTTGAAAGATGGTGTCGAGGGAGATGCTTCAAATAAAACATTCTTATGAGTTTGTTATTGAATTGAAGCATTCTTCAGGGAAATAAATCCAGCTATTAGAGGAAGCAACAACTTCCAGAGGCAAGTTAGCAAGTACGCCATTCCATTGTCTTCTAGTATAGGTAGAACAAACACATTGTCTCCACATGCTATTGTGAAATACTAAAATTACCCTTTATTGGTTCATTCATTTGCTTTGCTAGAATGAAAATGTTGAAGACGGTGAGGTCAATATTATTTACTCACCCATAGGCTATGTGATCGTTGACAAGCAAGGTTCTAGTTAGCAATTGTTGGTTGATCTTATCCTCCATGCAACCAAGTTTCAAATCAGCTTGATTTTATGTTGAGGGTTTTGCAACTCTCGAAGGTTTGGTTCTTTAGATTTGGAGGCATCCTTTCTTTGATGTTGTTGTCTGGGATTGGTTTTTGGTTTTTTTTGTTAGATTTTCTCTTAGTGGGGATTTTGAAAAATCCTTCACTATCATCAACTTCTTCCTTCTTTGTCGAGTTGATTATTCTATCTAACAAGTAGTCCCTAAAAGGATGGCCACAATCATGGCATTTGCAACATTAGAAAGGGATGTACTCATACTCAAAAGTTTGAACCCATTATGAGTCTTGAAAGCTTTGCACATTGATTCCAAAATACCTCCAGAAACATTCATGCAAACACAGATTCTTGCATAAGAGGTGTACTTACAATGTTGGTGATTTTTGATGTTTTTGACATAAATTCCCAATAGGTTGTAAATGTAGGGTTGTGAATGTATGTTAGGGTTTCCTCTTCCCAACACTCATGGGGCAATGAATACATTCAAGGTTTCAATGAACTCTTGTTTTTATGGATTGATTTTTTCCACCCAACATATTTTAAATGTAAATTGGTTGAATTGAAGAAGTAATCGCTACCCATTTTTATGAATTAAATACACCAATTTTTTTATGTCTAACTAACTTGACAATAACCTTAAAAGTAAATTATTATTATTATAAAATAAGAAAAAATTATTATAAAATATAGAATTCACATTTTACAATTTACTCATCCCAAATTCCCCACAAAATCAGTCTTTTTCTTTCCTTTAAAACACAGACTTTCAAGTCAACAGCTTCGTCTTTCGAATCACGAGTCACAGCATTCCTCTAAAACACGTCACAAACGCGCTTACATTCTTCTTCCAAAACATTCATTGACTTTCAAACAACGACTTGGCTTACATTTATTTAGGCTTTATTTTTTTAAGTCTAAATCCTCATTCTATTTTTTTCTATATTTTTTTTCAAAGGTTTTAGTGACGTTATAAATTTTCCTTACAGGTTTTAGTGACGTTATAATAGTTTTAGTGACGTTATAATATCTGTTAAATTGAGTTACTATGGTAAGAGTTTTTAACTGGTTCTGCTGAGTGAGCACAGTAGTGACTGTAATTCGTTTTTATTAAATCCGCGGTTAATCTTATGTTCGTCCAAAGGATAAGACTGTTCTGTGTAAGTAATGGTTTACCCCATAAAGCATTTTTATCAAAGCGTTGATAGGGATTCTATTTTTTTAACGTGTATTTTCTTTTTATTATTTTATTATATGTTAAATTTTATATTGGTCTTTTTCATAGTGGACTGTAAAGCAGATCTCTGCTTTAATGATTAAAAAATGTCAAATACTCAAAAATAACAAATATACATGATACATTTTGACTATAATGTTTTGCAACAAGAAGTAGTATTCAGTTTAATGTATGAAATTAAGAACACTATGTTAACTTCATCAATGATTACATAGAACACTAACTTTCTTACGATTCTTATTTGGTTGAAACTATATTTTTGGTTTTAGAAAATAACTCTGGACCATCTTGAACTTGTTACTTTTAGGTTAATTTATATTCACATCTTTTTTTCATTAAAAAAAATACTGAATTGTGATTTTTTAAAATAATAAAATTAAAAATATATATTTTCAATATAAATATAAATAAAAATAATACAAGTATTAAAAAATTTAATATTAAATTTTTAATATAAATTCTATATTACATAAAAAAAAATCTTCAATTGTGTATTTAAACTATTTAGATGGTTTTTGTTAGTATTCTTGTTGGAAACATAATAAAATGTCGCATGACGTGAATCGTTATTGGGAGTCCAAGAGACCTTGAATGTTGAATCCAAAGGGCACATCATTGTATATATCAATATATCATATCATTTGATAAATGCGCTTCATGCTTTATCTAAATGTGCGTTCCAACAGTGGTATCAGAGTGGACTTGGTTCTTAGGCTTGAAATATGCTATGGTATTTCTCCATAGCATTAGAGCACGTTAATTATTGATAAATCTCTGCCTTGGGCTTTTTCCTCTTGCGTGCATAAATGTATGTCTCCTTGATTCCCTG
>SNQJ01S0029932.1:0-16708 GCA_010110895.2 Picea sitchensis
TTCTTCTTCTTCTTTGTTACATGAATGTATATGGTTATGTACATAGTCTACTTCATGTCTCATGTAATATGTTTCCTTCTGCAACCTTCACTATATCTTCCTCGGGGTTATCACCTGTGACCTGAAACAAGGTCAACAAAACAACAAGCAAGAATAATACTCTTTTGATGATAGTAAATAAAACAATATCACGAATAATCATCACAGTATCTCCTTTAGAGATTTCACTTCTGACCTATCTGAAACAAAGATCAAAAGTAAGAAATACAATACAAAATGAGATCAACACTCTTCTAGTGTTGTGATCAAACATTCATCCAAGGTAACTTAGAACCAACACAAGAAGTTTCTCCTAGATGAGATGTTAGTTGCATCTGGTAAATGATTACATTAATCATTTATCTCAATATGCTCACATGCTACCAAGTATAATACTTTTCAAAGACTTCTACCTAAACTATAGTGTTTACTTGTAAAGGGGTAGTTATCAACTTGTCATGTGCAACTTTGAATCTTATCAACTTGATCAATCAAACCTGGAACCTGGAGTTTTGTCCTCAAGAATGAGTGTGTTACTTTTCTTTCAAGTCTCCTTCACTCAAGATGACAAGTGCTTTCTTCGACATGTCTTCTGTACTAAGATAATATGTTATCTTGACATAAATCTAAGTTAGATAATAAGCTCTATAAACTCAACTTTAATCATCCTTGATAATTTTGACCAATGGTTAGTACGATGGTCATAGCTTCAACAAGCAACCTAGATAAAAATAATGTCATAACAAGTAGATGCATATCAGAATAATCAAACTTGGGTTGCATTATTCCTCTGAATGTGTTGGATCTTGAGATCCTTTTGGATCTATGGAAAGAGATCCCTTATCCTGCAAATACTATTTAAAGATTAACAATTTAAACATATGTGAATTCATACTTATGATAGTATTTGCAGGTAGTGGCACCATCTGGTAGCAACGGTAATAATTAACAACTCTTAAAAACTTCAAGAGTGACTGCAATTAATACTCCAACTGCAATTGGTATTGCAACTACAACTTAGGGTTTTATGAGGAAACCCTAATTTTTCAAACTTCAAATTTTGAAATTTTGATCCAGGGACTAGATGCGTTGGGTTGAGGTAAATTTGTTGGAGCTGCTAGATTTCAAAAATGTCAATTTTTTCCCCTTGAAACTTGACCTGCGGAAATCCGGACTGGTACTTCTGGTACTAGTTCTGGTTTCCTGGTTTTCTGGTACTTCTGGTTTTCTGGTACCAGTCAAAACTAGGGTTTGACTTTCTGGAGTATTTGACCACTGAAAAGGTGCACTCAAGGTTCCAAAGAGTTCCCTAGGCGAGGGCACACTTTTCTAGATGGTTTTTAGGCTAATATTCCTCTTCAACAAAAAGCCCTATTTTTTGTGTACGACTATAGTGACATTTTTCTTTATCCAGTGAAAGATGCTCTCTTGAGCTTAGCTTTGATACCATGTTAAGTTTTGAGCTATTATTATTTTTCTTTTCAATTTACTAGATAAAAATATCATAGGTAGGATCATTGAGAGAAACACAATCACAAGATACACAATATTTATCCTAGGAAACCCTCATGGGGGAGAAAACCCAGCAACACTTCCTTAATATAGATAGCCAATACAATGCCAAGACAATAAACCAAAACACTAGAGAATATCCAACACTGAGAAATGTGTCTCTCATCCTTCTTCTCCCAACTGCAGCTACCAAACTTGCTCACTTGATGAGTGAATGAGTGAGTGAGATAATGAGGCGCTAGCCTCCTTTATTTATACTAGTTGGAAGGCACCGAAAAGGTCTCTCTACATTGGGTAGGGACGACTTGTCTTCTTAGAGGTTAAAACCACTTTAATTAGGTCTGGGGGCCGACTTCTTAATTTGCATAATACAATTAGGGTTTGACCAATCCACAAAAGGGGATTTGGTCAATTACAATGCCTGACATGATCAATCCACAAAATGGGATTGATATAATGAATAATGACTCAATAATAAATAGAATACTCTTTGCAGTTACAATATTTCAACATAGAACACCAGAAAGATATCTAACGCTAGGAAGGTATTAGATGGCTATCTCTGCAACCAACTTCATGCGACCTCGTGCTTAACTCCAGTGTGAGCAGAGCCTCCCGAGAAAATTAATTACACAATGGGTTTCACCACTCCCTAGTCAGACACATACATTGATTTTTATAGCCTTGGAGAAGTTTACTCACAAAATCCTATTCCAAGGCTCTAGATCCTAAGCTTGTTTGTGTACCCCTAAAAAATAAAATTGTTTCTAATCACTTTTAATTATTCATTGTCAATTTTAATGGCTTATGTTTAGTCAAGAGATGTCATCGTGAAACTGATGGTATAATGCCTCAACATATATAAAAATAAGAAAATATATATAAAAAATTAAGTACTAGTCTTGATTTTCAAAGAGATAGTATGCTTCTAAATGTTGTTCTTGGGATGCAATCTCTACAATTTCAATGAAGTGCAATCTTTCCTAACATGTCAAAACTAATGTAATGAAAAAAAAGTGCAAATGCTATGAATAAAATGCAAAAAAGAAAAATATGTTTTGTATTTTCAATATAATGAAATGAAAATGTAAGGATTGAATAAACAACTTCTTAGGTAGAGCCTACTGCAAGCACAAAGAGACAAGCCAAGAAGGACACTAAGAAGCGACTACCCAGACTAGAATGCAAGGACAAGAAATGAGAAAAATGACAAGAAATGAGTTCGTCCAAAAGATTCACCAATAGCGCAGCTTCCTATCACTTTGTAGGTGCTCAACAATCACGACAAGGACCCAAGAAGTCTTAGCAACCAACAAAACGCACCCGACAAACACTAAACTCGACCAAAAGGCTCATAAGATAGTGTATGTGATTGTTCAGGGAATAGAGGCATATGAACGCACCCTAAAGACATATGGCTCACATATGTACGTGAATGTCAAGGGAAAACCCACGTATTCCAAAGAATACATTGCATGGGCAAAGTTTAGGCCAAGAAACTCAGATACAAAGAAAAATAAAGGTTGTCAAGCAATAGGTGACACAAAAACTCGGGCAAACATAGAGCAATAAAGGAGAAAAATCACCCAATACCCAAAAAGGGAGATCTCTCCAGTGGAGTCATCAATTATGTTACCAGGAAAATCTCTCTATGGCTAAGGGAAAACCACAACAGAAGGAGCGACACCCATAAATCAACTATAGTCTCAAGTATGCTATAAAAATAGAAATGCTAACAAGAGATGGCTAGAATCCTACCTCGTTGATGGAAGTAATTCTTTTTAATTTCAATCTATGCTTGGGCTTTAGGAAGTTGTCACTATAGTAGGTATTGTGCTAAGGCCACCTCCTAATCCTCCATGTTGTATTTAAGGGGGGATGTTGGAATGTGTAAATCCAAATTGAAGTTTATTAGTCAACTTATTGATTATGTGGCTATGACCAAGTCAATTGGGGTTGGCTAGGCACAAATCAACTGGGCTCCAATAGGTGGAAGAACCATGGTTGACTAATCAACTAGAACTTCCTTAATTGATCAAAATTGATGAGATCAACCCTAATTTGGGGGAAATATGTTAGATACTTAAGTATAAATATATAAGCTTATGTGGTGAGTGAATATATGAAAAATGATAATATCGTGAATTGTTATGAATATACATTAAGTATATTCTAGAACCTTAAATGTTATAATGGTATATTGAGACATCATTGACTCCTAATATGGATCTGTTTGTTTACTTTTTTAATGTACATGTGAATTCTAACAATAAATACAAAGTTCAAATCCAGAGGGGGGTAGGGTATGTATACCTCCGTAAAATTTAGCAATCAAATCGATGCCTAGAGAGGGTCCCTTATCCCACAAACATGGGAGTCGCATACACCAATTTGGTGTTTGGTTTAGTCGTCATTGTTGTTGTTGTTATTATTGTCATTGTTATCATCATCATCATCATCATCATCTACTTCAAATATTTTGTTTCCATTCCATATACGAAAAATAAGAAAATACGGGTATAACATGTTAAATTGTTTTTAGTATAATGGAACTATTGTGAGTTATTTCTAATGTTTAAACATGACCACGTGGCAATATTAAAAACGAGTAGAAAATTGTATTGTAGATGTGGTTACTCTAATTGAATGATGTGATAAAAGACTTGTTTGTGTGGCTTTGACGTGTTTGGAAGGTCTCAAGGACTTTATTAGAAAATTCTCAATAACATTGAAGGGAAACAATTAACCTCAAAATGAAAACACTGTTGACTCTAATATATAGGGTTTTGTGAAAACATTTCAACAGAGGTAATTTAAAATGTGTGTGTGTGTGTGTTTCAAAGTTTATTTTTGAAGACAATGTATCGAGTCTTTTTTATCATCACCAATAAAGTTAGGGTGTTGTTTTTGGTCTACCACCAATGGTCATTTTTGCAATAGTGAATCAAAAGTAATAAGTATGCCATTATTTTTTTTAAATAGTTTTTTTTTAAGTTAATGTTTTTGTTGCATTATTTTAAGTGATTTTTACAAAAGTAAATACTAGATATTCTTTATTCTTTTATTTGAATTTGATTGTTAATAAAAGTTGTAATCTAAACATGTTATGCAATGGGTTTTTTTCAGCTACTCAAAATAACAAAAAGAGAAATCGATATTTATGACTTGAAATCTAGTAAGAATAATTTTGAATTAATAGAATTACAAATATCAAATATTAACATTACACAATCTTGTGCAATCTTGTTGTGGTCGGGGTATTCAATGGTGCTAAACCCAATTTTACATTAAAAACAAAAATTTCATTAATCCAAAATTACAATTTTGACAAAAATTGTTTGAATGACTTAAAATGATGGCAAATTAGAAAACATAAAAATAATAAAAATACTTAACTTTCTTTTCAATAAAACAACCATTCAAATATCTAAATAAAATAGCATATCTAATTTTAAATTTAATTTAATAACTTAATATGAAATAAATGACATTTGATTATGTCACTTGAAATAAGAATGTTTTAAAATCTTCTTTTAAAACATCTTTAAAAAATTAAAATACTTAACCAACCATTTAAATATCTAAAAAAAATTATATATCTAATTTTAAATTTAATTTAATAACTTAATATAAAATAATTTGACATTTATTATATCACTTGAAATTTTTTAAGAATTTCTTTTAAAACATCTTCACAATCGACAAATGTTTAGCTACTTAATATAAAATAATTTAAAGTACTTAATATTAAATATAATTTATTTATACTTAAATGAAAATTTAATTGAATTTCAAATATGATTCATTTATATTATTCAACCATTATATAACGTGATAAGTTGGTCAACCACTATTCATAAATAATACATGATAAATAATAATAGAAATAAAAAGTAATGCTAAATCAACCAAAATTTGATTATATTAAACATAGTTCACTCAATTATGAGACTTTGTCATCTTTATTATATTCCTCCTTCTCATGAATTATAAAATTCATGAGATTATAAAATCCTCCTTCTGATCGAGTACAATAACAAAAATATATATATATATATTTGTTATATATATATATAATCCTTCGTTGTTATTGTACTCGATCATCATCACTACCAGTACCATAATTAACACTTAAAAGGCCCACCATCAAAGTTACATTTGGCCCATCCTCAAGAGATGGGTGATGATTCTTTTCTAAACCACTTAGTATTGTCCTTTATATAGGTACACTAAGTTTATTATTTTAAAATAAAAGTATTCCTAAATTACCCATAAAGGTAAGTCAAAGTTATATTTAAGCCAATCCTTGGCAATTGTAGGCGCCGTGTATGAAAATACATGAAAGTGACTCATGGTAACATATAAGACAAAAAATAATTAATATAAGTATTTTCCAAAGTTTGTCTCCAATCTACAACGGAGAATTGATTCAATAAGTCACAACTGCCGGATAAAGTTGTATAATTAAATTTTATTAAGTTAATTTTATAATTTTGTTTACTAATTTATTTTGATATATTTATAGGTGTAAGTGGGGAATTACTTAAAACTAATTTTGTTTGCTCGTTTTTCTTGGGTGTAACGAAGTAGGTTAATGACCCAAGACCCAAAAACATCTTACATAAATGAAAGTATACTATTTTATGGATCACCAACAGATTATTCCAGATAGTGTATTTTTTTTTAATAATAGGGATGAATCAGGCTGCGCATTCACAAATGGAAATCACCCACTGTTGATTGACATACCAAGTTACAATAGATTTTCCTATTGTAGAAAAAAAGAAAAAGACGATGTCCCTCCTTCCTCAATATTCATGGAAATTGTCTTTTGTTGTGTTGGGGGATGAGAGAAAATAAACGTGATTATAAAATTAGTCTTAATTCTCAATGTAACCACCTGTCGTATTTAAAATTCCATGCATAGTGAATAAATAAGAGAGGCGTTGCCTAATTGTTCCGTGTTTTGGCCTTTTTTGTCGGAATCTCGCAACATAAATCTCCATGAAATCAAAATTGTATGTTGTTTAAATTGCATTTTGTTGACAAAGTGTCCTCAAACACGTAATTTTATTAACAAGGAAAAAGTGATTACAATCTTAAGTGAGAACTCATAATCTACTCCTTAACCTCACTTGAAGAAGGAGCTACTTTATATAGCTCAACTCTAAACTAAAATCTAGGAGAACAACCAATCACATAATCACATGAGTATGATAGGTGTCATTTATATAGAAGCTAGGTGTCCTTATCCTAACAAACTAGAATAAATTAATTTATAAAAACAATTATACTAGAAAATACTTAGGCTATAGAACTTTAGGATTATGAGGCTAACAATCCCCCCTTTAATCCGAAAGTTCACTTTTACAAAGACCAAGTTCATCTCTGAACTTAGTGAACTTTATTCTACCAAGAGGTTTGGTAAAAATATCTGAAGTTTGATCTTCATATGGACAAAACTGAGGCTTGATGATGTCTTTAATGATGAGCGATCTCATGAAGTGGTACTTGGTGTCGACATGTTTAGTCTTTGAATGAAATATTGGATTCTTGTCCATCTTTATTGTTGACTGACTATCGATCAATAAGGTAGTTAGCGATTTCTGAGTTTCACCAGGATCCTGTAAAATTCTTGTTGGCACAGGGGCAGACCCAAGGTTCAACTCTAGCAACGCACCAACAAACCCTAACTACTGGCCCTTACGGCACCACCTGTGAAGCAGATGAAGTCTCACCCCAAGTAGCAATAGGGGGGTTGCAGGACACATGTGTCTACAACCAGAGGAAATGCAAGATGATTCCAAAACAACAATGCAAAAATAGTCCTAAGGATTCTTAACAATATTATGCTTAACTTCACAATGTAACTTATATCTTCTTATCTTCGATGGGAAAAATAACAGTGTAAAAGGTAATAAATAACAAAGCATCAACCACATGGAACAACAAGATTTTACGTGGTTCACTCTCTCCCTAGGGCTACGTCCACAGAACTGTGTTTATTGATAGAATAGATGAAGATATTCAGTTCTATCTGCGCACTCAGCTACAGATCCTTCTCTCTCTTCCTCTTTATTTCCTATTCGTGCGCACCCAGCTACAGATTCGATCTTCACACCCAGCTGAAGACCCAAAAATACAAGAATACCCTAAAACATAACACTTTTACATCTCAACACCACTATCACTTCTCACTTCCTCATATCAACTCTTCTAGACCTCTATTTATACATTCCATGACTCTTAGAAAACCATGGACCAAAGCCTAGGTGTCAAAGCCCTAGGTGCCAAAACCTTAGGTCCACATTACCCTCATTTTAAGGACTTTGTCGACCTGTTCTTCCTTCTCTACGAGGTGCTCCAAAGCACCCATTAGTGTCTTCTTTCGCTTGCTGACTTGTCCACGATCTATCTTCTTTGTTGATTTGTCTTCCTTGATCTTCTCTTTCAATGACTTGCTTTCCTTTACTTCGTTCCTTTTTTTATGCTTCTTTAACCACTTCGACCCTTCCTCGGTTTGTGTGCCTTCTGGGCACTTCATACTTTGTCTTTATTCTTCCTTAATCTTTGCTTTCTTCCTTAATACATGACCAAGGGCCAACAGGCCCCTAACACTCACATGTGACTCATCCTGAGTCACTACAGGGTTGATCCTTTTGTATTACTTCGACCACTGACTGTGTGGAGCAGCCTGTGCTTTCTGCTCTATCCCTCCCTATCATGTGTAGACTGTCTTTTCTGTGTTTGGTACCCAAACTGGTACCTAGACTCTTCTTCCTTTGCTTTTACTGGGAGCTGTGAGGCAGCTGGTTGTCACAATACAGCTTCAACCAGCTCCCATTTACTAAACCATCCTTCCATTCTCCATTAAGAGTCTTCAACTGCACAACTCCACCTTTTGTAACACATACAACCTCAAATGGCCCAAGCCAATGTGTCTTGAACTTTATTGGATGCTTCATGAACTTGATTTCATATAAAAGTACCAAATATCCTTGTTTAAATGATTTCTTCTTGATATGTCTGTCATGGTAAGCCTTTTCTCTTTCTTTTTATACATGTTGATGAAATCTTGCAATGAATCTTTCTTCCTCTAGTTCCATCAACTGTGAGAGCCTGTCTTGAATAGCTTCGGTGTCATCCATACCTGTAAAGAAAATCTCGTGCACATCAGTAAAGATGTACCTTCCCAGCCAGTCTTCTATACTAATGCTAGGGTTCTTGTTCTAAGCTTCGGCGAAGTCCCTTTCTTGTTCTTCTATCCAATTATGATTTTTTGTCTTCGATGGAAACCACCATGACATTCCCTCAAGAAGATCCCGGTCTCGACAACGAAACCATTTGTTGGCACAGGGGCAGACACAGGGTTCAACTCTAACAACGAACCAATGAACCCTAACTACTGGCCCTTACGGCAACACCTGCGAAGCAGATGAAGTCTCACCCGATGTAGCAATAGGGGGGTTGTAGGACACATGTGTCTACAACCAGAGAAAATGCAAGATGATTCCAAAACAACAACACAAAAATAGCCATAGAGATTCTTAACAATATTATTCTTAACTTCACAATGTAACTTATATCTTCTTATATTCGACGGGAAAAATAATAGTGCAATAACAGTGTAAAAGGTAATAAATAACAAAGCATCAACCACATGGAACAACAAGATTTTACGTGGTTCACCCTCTCCCTAGGGATACGTCCAAAGAACTATGTTTATTGATAGAATAGATGAATATATACAGTTCTATATGTGCACTAAGTTGCATATCCTTCTCTCTCTTCCTCTTTATTTTCTATCCTTGCACACCCAGCTGCAGAGTCGATCTTCGCACCCAGCTGAAGACCCAAAAATACAAGAATACCCTAAAACATAACACTTTTACTTCTCAACACCACTATCACTTCTCACTTCCTCATCTCAACTCTTCTAGACCTCTATTTATACATTCCATGACTCTTAGAAAACCATGGACCGAAGCTTAGGTGCCAAAACCCTATGTCCACATAACCCTCATTTTAAGGACTTCGTCGACTTGTTCTTCCTTCTTCTCCGTGAGGTGCTCCAAAGCACCCATTAGTGTCTTCTTCTGCTTGCTGACTTGTCCACGATCTATCTTCTTTGCTGCTTTGTCTTCCTTGATCTTCTCTTTGAACAACTTGCTTTCCTTTACTTCGTTCCTTCTTTTATGCTTCTTTAACCACTTCGACCCTTCCTAGGTTTGTGTGCCTTCCACGCACTTCATACTTTGTCTTTCTTCTTCCTTAATACATGACCAAGGGACAACAATTCTGCATAGCCATACAATCTCACATGTTCCTTCCCAAGCTGATATGTACTCTGCCTCTGTTGAAGAATTTGCAATTGTTGTCTACTTTTTACAATTCCAAGATACTGTTGTTGAACCCATATTCATTAAATAACCTAAAGTGGATGTTCTATCATCAATGTCACCTGCAAAATCAATATCTGAATATCCAACAAGTATAAAAAATTTGTTCCTTTTGTAGAGAATACCAAAGTATTCTGTACCTTGAATGTATCTTAGTACCCTTTTTGTTGAATTCCAGTGACTTTCCCTTGGTTCCTGCATAAACCTTGAAAGTATACTCACTAAATATGACAAATCTGGTCGAGTATTTGTCAAAATAAATGAGAATTCCAACCAACTTCTTGTACTTTGTATTGTTTACCAATTCCCCCCCTTCAAATTTTGAAAGTTTCAAGTTTTGCTCCATGGGGGTAAGAGAAGGTTTACAATCTTCCATGCCAAATTTCTTTAACAATTTAGTGGCATACTTAGTTTGACTAAGGAATATTTGGTTAGTATGTTGAGATACTTCAACTCCAAGATAATAATGAAGTGTCCCTAAATCAATCATTTTGAACCCTGCTTTAAGTTCTTCCTTAACCTGTTTGATGTGAGATTCATTATTTCTTTTTATGATTAAGTCATCAACATAGAGTACAAGTATCACCATGTGCTTATCTTGCATTCTAAAATACAATGTATCATCCGATTCACTTCGGTGAAAACCCACCTTTCGTAGGTAATCATCCATTTTTGCATACCAAGCTCGAGGAGCTTGTTTCAAACCATATAAATCCTTCACAAGTTTGCAAAGTCAAACTTTATGTTCTTGTCCTTTAGCTTCAAAACCTTGTGGTTGAGTCATGCAAATATCTTTCTTTAGATCTCCATTCAGGAAGGAACTTTTGACATCCATTTGATGTAATTTCCAACCATTATGTGCAGCCAAATTGATAACCATTCTGATAGTATTCCATTTAGATATGGGTCAAAAATTTTCTTCATAATCAATTCCTTCCTGTTGAGAAAATCCTTTAGCAACAAGTCTTTCTTTGTACTTGTCAATTTTACCATTAGGCTTGTACTTTACTCGATAAACCCATTTACAACCGATGGGCTTAACATCATGTGGACAATCAACTAAGTTCCAAGTCCCATTTGCAAGTACTGAATCATATTCATTAATCATTGCTTCCTGCCATTCTTTATGTCCAGTTGCTTCAGCAAAATAAGTAGGTTCAGTGGAAGCATGAGAAAAATTAGCTTATGCTCTTGAACATCCCCTAGTTATGGTTTTGTTCATTTCATCTGAATGAACATATTTGAGAAGTTGTTCGACCCACTTTGGCTTCTTATGTTGAGGGGATTGAGGATCTGAATCACCATTATTGTTGAAAAGAGGATTTTCAAAAAATGAGGCTCTTATTTCATCTGAAGTATCTAAAGTTGGAGAATATTATTTTGAAGATTCAGTATCAGAAGAGTCTTTTGTCGTTTCATTATCAGATGAATAAGAAGAACTATTTGATAAAGAGATGTCTTCTGGAGAAACAAAGTCTTTTTCAAACCAAAATGTTTGCTTTGACTTGTTCAACTTACCTTTACCCTTAGTGTTTTTCTTCTCTAAACGACTAAGGAGATGATTAATCTCATCTAAACTGTTACTTTCAGTTTCATCAAAAATGGCATCTCTACTGACAATGAATTTTCCATCTGAAAGTAATCTATACCCTTTCTTTTCATCAGAGTATCCAATGAAGATACACTTCATACTTCGGTTTTCTAATTTAGTCCTCTTTTCCTTGGGAACTAAAGCATAAAATGTTGAGACAAAAACCCTAAGATGTTTTAACTTGGGTTTAAAACCGTACCAAGCTTCATAAGGAGTTTGTCCATCTAAAGCTTATGTAGGTGATCGATTTCTGAGATAAACTGCAGTATGGACTGCTTCAGCCCAATATTTTGTGCTCAACCCTTTAAACTGCATCATAGATCTTGCCATGCCCATGAGAGTTCTGTTCATCCTTCCAGTAACTCCATTCTGTTGTGGAGTATAGGAATTTGTTAGTTGCCTCTTAATTCCACTGTTTCRACAATAATCATTGAATTTAGTTGAAGTGAATTCATCTCCATTATCAGTKCTCAAAGAAGCAATATTTTCTCTAGTTTCATTTTCAACCATGTGTTGAAAATTTACAAAATTTTCAAAAGCTTCAGACTTTACCTTTAAAAAGTACACACATGTCATTCTAGTGTGGTCATCAATAAACAATATAAAGTATCGACATCCATTGAAAGAAGATTCCATTGGACCACATATATCACTGTGAACCAATTCCAAATACTTTGTTGCTCGCCATGAGCTGGTTGGAAAAACTTCTCTCTTTTGCTTGCCAAAAATACAAGTTTCACACTTGTAATTTTCTTTCTTGAAAGTTGGAAAACCCTTTACCAAATCTTGGGACTTAAGTTTCAAGAGACTATCAAAGTTTAAGTGACCAAATTGAAAATGCCATAATCTGAATGAAGACATTTTAGAATTTACTGTTGCTACAACCTTTTGCTTTCTTTGGATGACTTTACCATTCATTCTAAGTAACTTCCCATCTTCATATCTAGTCATTATTATTTTCAAGTTATCCTTATCTGACTTAATCTTCACTAAACCATCTCATGTGACAATTTGATGTCCAACTTGTCTGATTGTGACTAGGGATAACAATTTTTTCTTAAAAGATGGTACATATCAAACATTTGAAATCCATTTTTCACCAATTCCAGGGAGAAAAAATTTCACTGAACCTTTTCCTTGAGGTATATGAGTTGTATCATCAGCTAAATAAATGGCATTTAGTTGAACATATTTATAATTACAAAAATAGTCTATGCGATAATTCATATGCTGAGTAGCCCCTGTGTCCAATATCCAATCATTTTCAAATGAATCTACATGTTGAACTGCTGAAAAAACATATTCATATTGATCATCCTGGTAATCTTGATCTTCTGCATATTGAGATGATTGTTGAGAATTAGAATTTGATCATTTCTTGTAAGACAATTTGATGCATAATGACCCATCTTTAAACATATTTTACATCTTACTTAGATTGAAGTTTCTACCTCTTCCTGACTATGCATTATTATTGGGAGGATTACTTTGAAAATTTTGTTGATTAAAATTGCTACAACCTCTACCTTGACCACGACCTCGATTAGAAGACTGATTCTAAAAATTTCCAAAATTTGATTTTCATCTTCCTTTAAAACTTCAGCTTTAGTGAAAAGAAGATCTTGTCCTGATTATTTTTGTTTTCCAAAAGATTTACTATGTTGAGCCAGTAATTCACTAAGTGAATCAAAAGTTACAGTTGATAACTTATTAGTTATTTGCAAAGTCTCAAGAAAATGCTTATAAGATGGAGGCAAGCCATTTATTACAATGGAGACTAGAAAACTATCTTCAAGTTTAGGAAAACTACCATTAATGATTTCCAGATGAATGTTCTTAATGCTTGAAATGTATTATAATACATCACCATTGTCTGTTAATCTTTCTTTAAGCAATTCCATTTGTAGATCAACTCTATGAGATGCAACAGGAATATCAAAAAGCTTCTTTAATAGATTCCAAGTAGACCATGCATCTTTGGAATTTTCAATATGAACAAACATGTGTTCAGTTACAAAAGAACGTAGCAAAGAAAGTGTTTTTTCATCTTTCAAATTCCATTTTGCTAAAGAAGTAGCATCGGTTGGATTAGTTGGAGCAGTATCACCATCACAGATATCATGCCATAATTCATTATAGATCAAAGTGTTATGCATGTGCCAACTCCAAGATTTGTAATTCTTGGGTCCATCTAACTTATTTGATTTTGTGAATAGATTGATTAATTTAGACATGATGTTTGTTGCAATATTTGCAAGTGAATAATCCACAAAACTCCAAAAGAGAGACACAAGGCGCCAAAAAGAAAGAGTACACAATCCACACAAAAAGAGTACTTTTAAGTGCTTGGCCTTGACCCTTTAAAAGTCTCATTGGAAATGGATTTTGAGACAGTATTTTACTAGACTCTTCTCAACTTTTGAGCGTTCAAGACTACAATCAAATATTTCAAAGTTTGACCCTTTTTACAAGATAGATAGCCTTTTACAAGTTAAAAAAATGTGCCCCCTTGAACTAAAGTCATCAATGACTTAAAAGATTACAACTCAATGTTTAAAAAAATAAAAAAAACTTAACTCTTTAATTCATACTTCAATCCGGTCCTCAATACGGTCCTCAATATAGACTTCAATTTGGTCCTCAATATGGTCCTCAATCCAGACCTCAATACGGACCTCGATATGAACAAAGATATTATGAAACGATTTTGATAATTTAATATCAGTTAAAGAACTGTCCACCAAAATCGCGCTAAAGGGGCCTCAAAAAATGAGGACATGCAACAATATTTGATTGACCTTGAGTATGACGTGGAGAGCAAGCACACATTGTAGATCAGATAATTGTTGAGCACATCGTGGATTAAATCGCTGAAAACCCACAGTAGGCATCGACCCTCCTTTTGCAAACTCTAATCAAAACCAATAGCAACTGTAAATGGTGATTCGGTCTGCATCATTGTGGGCATCCTTGCCATAGAAATCGTGAGCAAAGAACAAAGAGAAATCGTAAAAAAATGAGTGGATTAGTTGTCAAATACGCAGAGATGGATTACACACTATAATCGCATGAAATCGTTGCAAGATGGATCACGTGTTCCTCATCCTCACTCTGCACCGAAACAAGATCTGGTGGTTGTCGTTCTAGATCAAAATTGTCCTCTAAATAACTGAGTGCTGGGAAGGTGCAACACAAGGCAGATCTGTAACATTGAGTGGATTTGAAATCAAAGTTTGAAGGCAATGAATTCCTTTGTCGTTTTTGTTGTTTCTTGCGGGAAGGGACGTGTCTCGATATTTCCAGAGGGATTTCTTATCCAGAGGTACCAGATCCAATTCACACATATTCAAATCTTCTTTTTCACCGATCTAAGGCCAGAGATTTAATCTGATGACCTTCTGCTAAATTCAGAAGCGGTCCACGATCCGGTCCTTGATACGGTCCTTGATACGAACCTTGATTCGGTCCTTGATACGGACCTTGATACAATCCTCAATACATACCAGATCTGAAAAACTATAAAAATATAGAATCTACAACTCTAAATTTAAATTGCCAGATTTATAAAATGATTTGAAGCAATTTTTTTTGTTTTAACAGAAACTGACAAAAAATGTATTAACTGTGTGGAAGAATCCACTGATTTTACAAAAAGGGGTCTGTACAGACCATCGAGTTTTCCCTCTTAAAGAGAGTCTTTTACATAAGTGGGGATTGTCATTGGAGCAGAGTTTAGAGCATACCCCTTGTTTTTAAAAATTTTGAAAGTTGAACTCCCCGGATAGCTCCGGAAAAAGATACCATTGATAAATATTATTCGACAAAACATATAGAAACTGAAACTTAGTTACCCTTTTCTGTTTTGATATGTTGCAAGTCCACCATGTTTTCTGGGTGTGGCTCATTCAGATCAGGGATTTGGTTGACCGAGTTCGATTGTGCATGCCTTGAATTCCCTTGCTGCTCTCCGAAATTGCTTGGAGGTGCCTATGTGCCTTCTAGTTGTTCTAGTCTTCGTTGCAACATCTCTATCTTCATGCGGTCATCTTCAATCTGGATGCGCTAGGTGTCTCTTTCATCCTGAAGTTTTCCAATCAGAAATCTGTGATGGGAAAGTGTTTCCAGCTCAAAGGCTCGGTTGGCACTCATTGCTCCCTGTTGTACTCTAAGGCTGCTACACCCACCACAATCTTCTTCCCAAGCTTCCTCTGTCCAGCTTCCTGAGTCCACTGGAGCTTCATTTCCATGATGCATTGTTCCGTGTGATGAAGAGTAATCGGTCCTGACCATTCCTTGGTTTTTTTGCAGGGGGCAAAGAGAATTCCGTGAGCGGGAAAGGGTGGCGCTAGTCTGCAGGAGGGAAATCAAAAGTGGCAAGAAAGGTCGTCGAAGCGGGGGGAGACTTGAGGACAACATTGAACTTGGGAGGACTCGGAAGTTTTGGGGAGGGTGAATTGGGGACTCCGTGGAGCTGTGAAGAGGCCAAAGACTAGATAGGGCTTGGATAAAGGGGGGAACCAGAGTCTCGTGTGTCGAGAGAAGAGGTTCAGAGCGAGGATTTTGGGGATAAGGGAGGCATCAGGAAGCGCTCAACAAGGTCCAAAAGTACCGTGAAGGTGGAACTGGGACGAGGATAAAAGGAACCTAGACCAGGGGTGAGAAGGGAGTGGAGGGGAAGCCCCATAATAACAAAAAATTGAGCAAGGATGACACCATGGTTTCCCATGGGTTTATTAAAGGATAGGGCATACTTATCTGCGGGCTCATGGAAGACTCCCTACGGTCTGTTCCATCGGGTGCCATGAACGCGAGACTGGAGGTGTGACTGACGTCATGGGAACGACTATGTTGTGCAGGCCGGGTTTCCCGTACCTCTTCCACCATCCTTTTGAGCTTGATGACAGGATCTCCCATGCGTTCTGGAGCTCTGTCTGACTTACCACCACGCGAAATGATGGCATTTGGGATATCATTAACCATCGTTTTGCCTCGGACAAGGTGACTCGCCCGTGATACCTGCCACCTGGTCAAACCAGGGTATCCCTGCTCCACGTGGATGTCGACTAGCTTCAACCTTGTGTTTTTGGCGTTGCTCTTTCACTCTTCAGAAGGGCTCATTCTCAATTTCGCGAGGTTTCCCCTACCTCTTTTGTCGCTTTGGGGGGTG
>SNQJ01S0029932.1:17777-37928 GCA_010110895.2 Picea sitchensis
AACTAGAATAAATTAATTTCTAGAAACATTTATACTAGAAAATATTTAGACTATAGAACTTTAGGATTATGAGGCTAACACATTTTTGAATGCATAAATGGATTTAGTGTGCTGAAAAACTCCTGGGGCACTCATATTATACAAAATTAACCACTCAACTATGCAGATCCAACAATTTCTCACTGTATTTCGAACAAAAATAAACAAAAAATATTCCTAAAAAAAAAACCAAAACATAAAACATTTAGACTACAACAATAAAAAAAAAAACAAAATATAACATGAATTTATTATTTATAGAATCATTACATTTCAATTTTTAAGTACATTCCACACACACACATATATATATATATATATATATATATATATATAAATATATAAATATATATAAAGTGGTGTAAATATCTTTTGAGTATATATCACATAATCGAATATATTAAGTTTTTCTATTATTTTCCATTCAACCTTTACAACGTCTTTTCTCGTTGGCTTGAGTTTTTGGGGGGCAAGAATTGTTGGCCATACTTGCAAATGATTCAAAACAATCATAGAGATTATTAAATTATATTATAAGTAATAGAATAATGGAAAATAATACCCTTACCAACTACACATAAATTCTATAGAAAAGCCTAAAGCAACTTTGCATAAAACCAAGTGCACCCGAAACCTAAATACACGACTTATAACTTTAAAGATATTAAACTTTTTGTATGTCAAAATTAAACTGCAAGTTTCAACTTTCGAGCATACTTTCTTCATTGTCATAGAAATGCTTACATGTTGCTAAAGGTTTAAATAATAAAGTCAATAATTTAAATGTCTAAATAATAAAATCAATAATTTTACGAATGGATGATCCTCCTTTTTTACGTTGAAATGTATATGGGAAAATCCACGACGTACTTTATCCTAAATGTTTAACAATGTATTTGGGGAAAATCCAATATTGCATTAATTGTTTAACAATGTTTAAGGTTTTTTTAGCATAGACCATCCATTTTATGTGGAGCTATTTGTTTTGTTTTTTTTTATTTTTTATTTTTATTTTTTATTTTTTATTTTATTTTTTAATTTTTTTATAGGGAGTTTGTTTCTCTTTGTTTGAATTTGTCTTAGATGTTTTGGTGTTGATTTTGACTAAGTGTTGTGTGTTGTCTTGGTTTTCTTAGCTCGTGTCATATATATGTGACTCTTCTCATCGAATATTTGCATCACTTTGTGTTAAATCATTGCATCCCTTGCGTGAGGTTAAGCCGACTTACCAAGTCACCCTGTCGTGCGTCTCACTCAAGTGCGACACGTCCAACTGACATATCAATTAGTTAGGGCATTGTGCCCAACTCGTTTGCTCACATGGGTCAGCCTCATCTCTCCACCCCTTGAGTCATCCACAAGAAAACGCCCAAGGATGGTGTGCCCAAGACGTCTGCAAGGTGAGCGCACACCATTGGTCGTGATCTGCGGTGACATGTGCCTTAAGGCACCACGTTTTCCCATCACAATCCCCAAGTATGGGGCACCCATCCATATATTTTTTGGTCTACCTCTTTAGTTGCCTAACCAAGTCCGTCCTCATCATAGTGTGTCCAACTTAGTCGTCTCGCCACACATCTTACCCAACCGCAAGTACATGCATCCATCTGAATCTCCTCAGCAACCCCAACTTCCATGACTTACCTTGATACAAGTCTGTCGAATAAAGATGTTGTGTACCCTCCTCAACAAACACCTTACACCTACAACCAAAGTTGTTCATCTAATAGTTTATTTTATTTTCAAAAATTTGTATTTCCTTGGCATCTCTATAATATCCTCAAATATCTCTGGAGGCTTGACCATAGTTATATTAAAGACACTCTTCAATGGGTGAGCTCTAAAGTTGATGCATTTTCTAAACCCGACTAGTCTTGTCGTAGGTATATTAAATTTATTATTTAAAAAAATAATTATATATAAATAAATTATTTGATTAAAACGATAATTTTATTATTATATATTAATATATATAATATTAAATTAATAATTTATATATATTTTTTTAATTTTTAATTTGATTTTACACTTCAATTATAGTAAAAAATACATTTATTATCAAATATAAAATAAAGTGTTAAAAACGAATAAGTATAACATTAATGTTGTATGAAATTTTAACATATAATAAATATAAAACTTGATATACTTTAATTTTAATAATAACATTAATAACATTGTGTAATTCACTATGACTTACCAAAATAATTAATTAGTTATAAAGTCAATCATTACGATAATAATTAGTTTTGTTGAATAAAACGATAATATATGACAAAGATGGAAGTTCTACACTTCTCCACTCTCGTTAAATTGTTCTCGCTAAACTTTGCCTCATCCAATGAGAGCAAACAATAATACATGATTGTTGTAACTTTTATAAGGCTATCTTATAAAAATAGTAATGATTACCGTAATTTTTCTCTATTTTTATAGGGTCATATTCTATTAGTACATAGCTATTATTATTATTAGTGCATAGTTATTTTTTTTTGGTTGTTTTGATTGTTTTAATATTTACTCTCACATATATACATATATATAATAAAATATATTTTATTTTACAAATAATTTTTTTATTTTTTATTTTTATGTTTGAGGTGTAGATTAATTAGTTATAGAATGTATTATTAAAGTACTTTTGTGATATTGTTGATTCAAATTTTGACTAATCTTGTGTTATAGAAATGTATATATGCCTGGAAATTATAGTAATAATAGTCGAAATCAACTCTATGTCACGTGAATAAAAAGCTCATCCAATTTGATAATTTTAAAAATTATATGTATATAAATAAATCATGTTTTCACTTTTGCAATTTGTTGCAGGTGGTGCGTGCTAAAAAGTGACTCGGGAAACCAATATCATACAAACAAAGGTAATTTATAGAACTATGTCTTAAAGTTTGCATTTACCTGCAAATCTAAAATGGAAAATTGATTATGTGACACGGTAAYCGACAAAAAAAAGTTGCCTAATTTCAATTCATTATTGTCCATGTCCCCATACTTCATTCTATTCATGTCRTCCATTTTATTGGTATCTAGAAGTGTCCCTCCCTTCACATTCATCATACACCTTTTTTATGGCATGGGAACACAAGGGGATAGTGTTAAGATGATGATAAGGAAAAAWWTTAWTTTTATTTTTTATGATTGTTTCTCAAATTTGATAGAATTTTTTTWAAAWATATATATTTATAATTGATGTAAATATTGATAATAAATATTTAAAAAAATAACGATTTTTTTTATGAAATTTTAAGTATTAAAATTTCAAAGATAAAATTATAAAAAAATGAAWTTTTTTTTTATYCATATATTAATTCATTTTATACTAAGGTGATTTAAYACTCATCTAATTACATGGCAATTATAAATTGTTGATCAAGATCTTACCTTAAGATTCATATAATAAATATATAGGTAATCTTGTCTTTTATTTTTCTCCATAAACAAAATGATAATTAAGTTTTAAAGAGAGAAAAGTAAGAAATATGATTTGGTTTGAATAAATACTATTACTATAATTTAGAAAAATTCATCAAAATATGAAACTACTTTTGAAATTTAATGGGTAGAGAATAAATTAAAAAATAATGTGTGACATTGATATAATATATATAGTTTGAGTGGGTCTAATGGTTAAAAATATGTGTTTTCTCCTAAGAGGTTATAGGTTCAATCTAGAGGGGGGTAGAGTATGCATATATCGGCCTGTTGTGATAAGACTATAAGGGTAGATGACCTTTATGATAGAGGTCCACCCCAGTGGGCTTTGGGATGCCTCAATCCTTGCTAAGTCACAAGTCTGACTTGCAGGATGCTAGATATACTCTTGGGATTTCTCGTGACTATATATATACAACCTGAGTGAGCCTAATGATTACAAACATGTGTTTCCTCCTAAGAGGTCACATGTTCAAATCAGAGTTTCCATACACCAATTTGATGTCTGACTTGGTTGTGACCTTAAAATTATATAATTATAATGATTTACATATAAATTTTAGTTACTTCAAAATATATAAGAAGAAAGAGAATACATTTAAATAGATTAAAATAATAGTAATTTTTTATGACATGATAGTAGAAAGATTTTTCTAGGTATGGGGTAAAGTTATAATTGAGCATAATATTTTGGCTTTATATGGAGCTAAGCTTAAGTGGATACTTCATATAATATGATTTATGTGTAGTTTTAGTGATGATAGGTATGGGGTAAAGTTATAATTGAGCATAATATTTTGGCTTTATATGGAGCTAAGCTTAAGTGGATACTTCATATAATATGATTTATGTGTAGTTTTAGTGATGATAGAGAATAAGGGATATTAGGTATCTTGGGAATATTATAAATATAAGTTAAAATTATCATTTTTTTTTGTCATCGAGTATGATCTTGAATTATTTTTTATTTGTTAAAAATTTGGTTTTCTTGAACACAAGAAAATATATAAATAACTTGAAATCTAAAAATATTTGACAAAAATAAAATCTACCCCATTATAGATCACCAATAAATTATTTTAACTAACTAAATTTTGTTTTCATACAATGATATAAATATACATTAAAATATTGAATTAAAAATAAACTAATAAAATTAAATATTATAAACTTTTTCAATATATAATTTAATTATATTAAAATAATATATTAAATAAAATAATAATAATTTTCCGTGCCGCCATGATAAAACATAACTATTTTATTTTTCGATTCTCAATTACATATTTGATATGCTTAGAGTCACATCAAGACAAGCGAATGCTTGGATTCCCTTGGTTAAAGCAAGGAATCCAAAGTGTATTCATTATGTTATTAAGATCATAACAAACCAACCACAACCACATCTTGTAAGGCACACTTTCCAAAATAATTTAGTGCAATGACTACTCGCTTCGCTTTTATTGATGTAAAGTGTGATATTCATTTATACATACTTTGAATTTGAATTTATTGGTTTTATTATTAGAGCGAGGGAGAGTGTTATTATATTACATTAATTTGAGAATGTATTTAAGGTTAGTTTTTAGATTGACAAAGTTTTTTTTTGGTGTAGGTAATGTATTATAAACTTTCTCAATGTGATAATTGTTATGTATGTAAGATTATGCATCATATGTATTTAAAAGATGAGTATATTAATGCAAAACAATGTGATATGTTATTATAATAATAAGATTTATAATTTTATTATTGATGTTACATAGATAATAATCATAAATTAAACATGATTTATAAGACATGATATGAAAACTATTAACAATGTTAGTATCACAGTGAGGGAGGATGAACTGTTATACATGTGAGGTTTCACAACATATATATAATAAAAAAGAGTAATGAAATTTTCACAACACACACATAATTAAAAAGAGGGTTTTAAAGTAGAATGATGGGACATGCCATTATGGTAGTAAGACTTGCAATTATTATTGATATCCCATACATAACAACCACAAAACAAAGAGAACCCACAAGTCATGACATAAAAAATGGTGGCAATGTTAGTACATTAACCTAGGGACTTGCACTTCAAATTTGTCTCTTAGATTGACAAAGTTTTGGGTGTGGATTATTCACAATACACACACACACATACATTAAAAACGACAGTGTTAATATAGATCAATGTAAAATGTCATGGTAAGCCTTGAGGGTTAGCTTAATTGGTTGATGCCACCGATGCCATAAAGGTTTCCCGTAGTCCAACGTGTTGTACAGGTCCTCGATTCGATTTCCATAGGGTTAGGCACACTAAGTCTACACCACTTTCTTTACACTCGATACCATCCTTAGAATGGGTGAAAGTGCCTTGAAGCTTCCCAATGATTTATTTCCAAGGAAAAAAATATGTCATTGTACACCAAAATTGTTGGCAATGTTATCCTTAGAATGAGGGAAAGTGCCTAGAAGCTTCCCAAGGATTTATTTCCAAAGAAACAAATATGCCATTACACACCAAAAATGTTGGCAATGTTATCCTTAGAATGTGGGAAAGTGCTTGGAAGCTTCCCAAGGATTTATTTCCAAGAAAAAAATATGCCATTGTACACCAAAACTATTGGCAATGTTATCCTTAGAACGAGGGAAAGTGCTTAGAAGCTTCCCAAGGATAAAATATATCATTTTACACCAAAACTAGTGGCAATGTTATCCTTAGAATAGGGGAAAGTGCTTTGAATCTTCCCAAGGATTTATTTCCAATTAAAAAATATGTCATTGTACACCAAAACTATTGGCAATGTTAGTACTCAAATGAGTAAACCACCTTTGTCTTACAAGTGTTTATGCATGTGGGATTATTCATGCATAAAAAAATTATGAGTATTACCACAAACCATAGAGAGCCCATGCATGACATTAAAACTATTGACAATGTTATTATTGGAGTGAAAGAGGATCGATGATGTTAATACTAGAGTGAGAGAGAATGTTATCATATAAAATTGTGGTTATGCACTCCAAAGTCATATTTCAAATTGACAAATCTTTTAGTTTAAATAATGCATTATAAACCACCTTTATCTCATAATTGTTATTTATGTGGGATTATTCACACAAACACATAAATACACTCACATTTATAAAAACAATATTAACGTGGAATGAAATACCATCATAAAATATGTGATTATACTAGTAAAACTTGCAACTATTATAAACATTATATATATAATAATCATAAATCAAATAAAACTCATAAAGCATAACACTAGAATTATCAACCATATTAATATTAAAATAAATAAATAAAATTAAAAAAAAAAAAGAAATAGAAAAAAACATTATATAATAATAAAATCGAATGAACTTTATAAGATGATATAGGACGAAATCCTCGGATGGGGTGACAGATGGAGTCCATGCACAATCAAGATGTTAAATGCCCCTGTCACCACCCTCTTCTCTAAACCTCACGGTATGAACGACATTTAATGGATCAGATCGATGGTGCACCTGTATACAAAGGTTGGCTCAATGGAGTCTTCAATTCTACAGGGACAACATGCTTGGATTGGTACGAGTCGCACGAGGCCTGTCCACTCGACCCCTCCAACACTTCATCTTCACAACTCGACTATAATTCATGAGGTAAGCAATGACAACAATTATCTGTCTTTGGCTTCTTGCGTTCATCCAATCCACTTTATTTCCTATCGTTCCACTCTACTCCTAGTTTCCATTCTTGTCTCTCCATCTGTCATGCCTAGGGAAAGAGGAAATCCTAAGCGCGGGTCGGCTTACTACAAATTTGTAGCCCGACAACGCAGGCTAAGTTCCTCTTCCTCTCCTCCCTTGCCCCATACTTCATTGGTTCTCCATAATAGCGCCTATGTGATGCCTTCTCCTTCCTCAACCCAGAATTAGTTGGATGAAGGTCCTCCCATGGCCTATATTGAGGAACATATACCTGCAGTTCTTCCACAAATCCCCCGGATTCCTCCCTTTACACTGTGCCCAAATTTCAAGCCTCACCCAACACATTTGGACAACCCATCCTTGGTTTAGAATCTTCTTTGGAGATGGAAACTTGCATAATTGAATAGGAAATCCCTTCAGAGGAGCGCCATGAGGAGGCCCTTCTTGCAAATCAAGCTCCACTTGTCATAGCTCCAGAGCCAGAATAGACTAGCACCTGCCGCCTCTCATAGGAACACTTAGACCTCATCTTTGAGATGTGATGGGATATGGCGGAGCAACTTCACCGACACAACATCCTTAGTAGCCGCTTGGATATGTTGTTCGATTCACTTTCAAGCGAGCTAGACAAACGAAGATGCCCAACTTGCGCTTAGTTGTTCGTTTTCACTCCTACCAATCCTCAACAACATGGCGACAAAGGAAATACGGGTTCACCCACTGTTTAATTTAATTTTTTTCTTCTGTTACTATGCATTTTTTGTTAGGACTATCATTTTTTCAGTTTCATTATGTTTAGGGTTACATGCTTGCATAGACTTCAGCAACAACAAGACATTTGGCCATCTGTTTTGGTTTCCAAAACAGGTGGTCAATTTTAACTTATATATGGACATGTGTACTATTATGATGATATTATAAGCTAATAAAAATAATTATTTACCAAAAAAAAATATAAAACGAAATACATATCAAGTGTATATAATTTCAAAATACAAAACTCTTATTGCAAGAGTGAAAGATAATTGTATTATATAAAATTATATTATATAGATAATTTATAAAAATTTAACAATTATAATTTTATTATTTATATCAATAATAAAGGATATGGCTACTATTGTGAAGTGCCAAAGACAATATGTATAACATTATAATCAATCAATGGTATGTAGTTGCATTGGCTTTTTTAATCAACACTTTTCATGTATTGCACTTATCCTAATTTGGCTTCTTTAATGATCATGCATGTTTTTGTTGTTTCCATATATTGTACTTATCTTAATCAAGTCATAGAATAATGTAATATCATTTTTTTAATATTATTATAGAAATATGCAATGCCCTTGTCTTTTTGTTATAGTTAGTTTGACTCGTGAGTGACCTTTTTCTAAAGGGATGTTGAGGACGAAATAACTCTCTTTCATTTCATAGAGGTGGAATTTATCTTTCTCAAATAATAATTCTTTTAAGTAAGGTGGGTAAATACTAAGAGCAAAGCTTACATAATTTCAAAAAATGGAAGTTGTATTTAAATAATAAATATGCTTTCAATCATTGCACTCACTAAGAAAGAACCAATAATTTCAAAGAAATAGAAATTGTATTTAAATAATAGATATGCTTTCAAGCATAGCACTCCCTGAGAAAGGACCAAGTTGTTCCAATCATGAATAGGATGCCAAGATTAAATAAAAAAAATAAAATCATACACATTCTAATAGAGAGATTTGTCCACAACATAGATCTTCCCCTCTTCATAAGATATAAGTGTGAAAGATAGCCATGACTTTGTAAGATGAAATAAAATATAAAAGATAGCTGGGATCATTGAAGAACTTGAAAATATAGCTTCATTATAAATAATGAGTTTGCAAAGAACCATTTTCTTAAGAATCCATTGGTACAACACATAACAAATGTCATAAAAATAAAATGGTAATTAAGGAGTTCTCCGTGGAGCTCAATCCAAAAATATAGGTTGCAATATGATTGATCAAGATAATTAGGAATAACAAGGCTCATTATCCTCAACAAAATTCCTATGATTAATACTTAAAGAAGAATGAAACTGTGTTTTTCTCGGGATCCAATAAACCTAAAATAATAGGGAAATCTTAGAGAAAGAAAGAAAAAATTGGTTAGTCCCTAGCCTTCACAGAGTACCATTGGTAAAACTCAGCAGAGGAAAAATAAAGGAAGGAAAGTCATGAAGGCTAGTACTAGCAAAATGAGAGAAGGCCACACTACTAGGAGGCGAACCTCCTTTCCTTTAAAGGTATTTGCTTAAATAAACTTTCAAATGCCAAGAGTGCCTTCCAAGCCTTAATTGTCATAACCACTTCAGGAGGTTTTGTTGAGTCCTTCCATGGCTTTATCAAACCACATCTAGATATATTCTTTGATGCCACATCAATCCAATTGTTTTCTATTTGTATTGATTCCAAATAATGTAATGGGACAACTTGGTTTTCTATTTCTATATCATGTTCGTTTACGTCATGCATCTCGGGTTGATCCTCTTTATTGATTTTTACATGCATTTTTCATTTAGGGAGAGAAGGAGCAATGAGTTCCTTTTCAAGCTTTGAATTCCTTCGTTTCACATCCCCACAATGTGCCTTGTGATCGTACACCTCTTGAGGGCATGTGACATTGCGACATTTATCACTTGGCTTCTTGGAAACACCAAGGTTACTTCATCCAGACTACTCCTCTTCACCTAGAGCATACCCATACTCCGTTCTAGTCTATTCACGAGTCACACTCCTACTCTAGTGCAACTCTTGTATACTTAGGCAATTGTTAACTTCTTAAAACTTAGTCATATATAAGCATACATCCACAAAGATAAGAATCCAAGAGAATAACAATGAAACACACAAGAGAAACATAGATATAGTGTGGGTGGTACAAACTGTGCCTAACACCCAACTAAGTCTTTGTTATTGCAGAACAATTACAACATGGGAACTATCGGCTCGGTTTACAACTCAGTAGAGTCAAATGATTTGCCCCACCTCACCAAGAAACTCATACACAGATTTGTCACCAAGACTCTTTGTTGCAATTGTCTCTTTAACCTCTTGTGGTGCACCTTAAACATGCCCTCAATCACAGACTTGTTGTCTCTTCATTTCCGCAGACTTCATAGATTTCAACTTTTCCTCACACATGCCTCCAACAGACCTGTGTTTCTAAACTTCCTCAAAATCAACCCAAGAGAATCTCTCTCAAATCTGTCCACTGAATCCTCCTCAAGGAAACACAAGTCTTCCCAAGTGGAGCGACTTGGCTCCTTGTGATCTAGTTTATGCTGAGAACGAAATGAGACAAAAAAAAAATATAACAGAGAACACAAAAATACAGTGAAACCCAACATCTATTAATGAATAAGATAGAAAAACATTGTAGAATACAAACTGATAGAATGGGGTAGCTTATCTATAAAAAGAAAGAGATGTTGGCTACACTTCATTTGCAACAAGCTTTACATCACACTCCATTGCATGCTTAAAGGGCCTCCTTCACCTTAATTATATATGAGAGAGTGAGAGGAGAACAATTCCCATGATGCATGTGGGATAAATTAGTTTAATTTTATAAAATGTCATAGGNACGAGTCACACTCCTACTCTAGTGCAACTCTTGTATACTTAGGCAATTGTTAACTTCTTAAAACTTAGTCATATATAAGCATACATCCACAAAGATAAGAATCCAAGAGAATAACAATGAAACACACAAGAGAAACATAGATATAGTGTGGGTGGTACAAACTGTGCCTAACACCCAACTAAGTCTTTGTTATTGCAGAACAATTACAACATGGGAACTATCGGCTCGGTTTACAACTCAGTAGAGTCAAATGATTTGCCCCACCTCACCAAGAAACTCATACACAGATTTGTCACCAAGACTCTTTGTTGCAATTGTCTCTTTAACCTCTTGTGGTGCACCTTAAACATGCCCTCAATCACAGACTTGTTGTCTCTTCATTTCCGCAGACTTCATAGATTTCAACTTTTCCTCACACATGCCTCCAACAGACCTGTGTTTCTAAACTTCCTCAAAATCAACCCAAGAGAATCTCTCTCAAATCTGTCCACTGAATCCTCCTCAAGGAAACACAAGTCTTCCCAAGTGGAGCGACTTGGCTCCTTGTGATCTAGTTTATGCTGAGAACGAAATGAGACAAAAAAAAAATATAACAGAGAACACAAAAATACAGTGAAACCCAACATCTATTAATGAATAAGATAGAAAAACATTGTAGAATACAAACTGATAGAATGGGGTAGCTTATCTATAAAAAGAAAGAGATGTTGGCTACACTTCATTTGCAACAAGCTTTACATCACACTCCATTGCATGCTTAAAGGGCCTCCTTCACCTTAATTATATATGAGAGAGTGAGAGGAGAACAATTCCCATGATGCATGTGGGATAAATTAGTTTAATTTTATAAAATGTCATAGGCATGTAAAACACTAGGACTTCTCGGGCGGTCACCCATCCCATTACTACTCTAGTTTGAGCACGCTTAACTGTGGAGTTCTAATGGCATCCAATGCATTGACGCTATGATGTAAGCATGTACATAAAACCACTAGAAAGTCATTACCTGATGTTTGTAATTAACAAATGAAGATGGCATTACATTCCATTCCCCATAAAAAAGAGGGAATATCATGGTTTATCAAAACCATAGGTTTGAAATGTTGATTAAGTGGAAAAGGTGTATGGCCATCGAGATCCACCTGGATCACCTAGATGGAGCTTGTCCTCTTTGTATACCTCATAACCGCATGTCTCTCTTTCTCTCCTTTGTTCTCCAATTTCTACCAAGCTTCCTTCTTTGGTTTTCCACCCTTGCTCTTATATGGAATCCAAGGGTCACTTTTGAAAAACATCATGTCTCTTGTGTGTGTTTCACCCCTTCGTAAATTGTCACACTCAATCAACTGTTGCTCCCCTCCATGGACCTAGTGCGCCTAGCTCACATGCCCATCAACTGACATGACTCTTGGACTGATGTGTCTCATCCATCTAACCAACTCATCATCTTGGGTGCATGTGCCCCTTAGGTGAGTTGATCTGACTCTCCTAAGTTTTCCCCCCATGCCTTAGCCAATTTTCTTCTTTAGTGGAGTGCCCAAGTATTTCCCTCAACCCTTCATCAAACCATCTGTCATTTGACTTGTGTCACAAGGCACCTTGCGTGGAGTCTCCCCTTGGCACATCACGCACCAAGGGAACCCAACTCTCCCCTATATGAATTTTTTTTCTCCTCATTCACATCGAGCATCCTTCATGTATGATCTCCTTTGTTTCGGTCTACAGCAGAAGAGCATGTGCCCAGGCTTGGTGCCATAAGCCTTGCATCCTACCCCACCTCAATTCATTTATGTCCTTAGAAAAATCCACAAAATCTATGATCTCCAAGTCTCTTCCCAACTGTAACATCCCTAGCCACCAACACGTCGGGCAATGCCACTACTCAAATGCTTTACTTATCTCTGAGACCAAAGTGTAGCATCCCCGGCCCTCCACAGAGATCAAGTAATGCTACCACTGTGGAATATACACTTATATATGTAACATGCATTTTAATTGAATTAAAACACATAACACACAGTTACTGTTACCATTCAGATTCAATCAATATTAGCAGTAAATCCACATGCAACATAACACATGATAACATTCAAGCATCACAAACATGCATAACATGTAAATTAAGCACATAAATGGCACTTATCTTTTCAACTGGAGTAACACCACCAATTGCGTGCAGACCTTCCACGAACCTCCCAACCATAGACCATGTTTCTCATCATGCTCAACAGTGGGTCACCCCTGAGCTAGGACTAAGCTCCACCTAGGGAAAGGGAATCCTAGACTAGACCGAGGTTACAGGAAACTGCACAATGCAACCGAAAGGATTCTCTCCAGGCGCCTTCTTACGCCCACTACTCACAGAATCTCATTCCCCACATGCCTGTTCCACCTGGGAGTATACACCTTCAATGTCACACAGTCCATTGGCTTCTTCACCTCCCTCTTAGGGTCTCAAAAACATGACATATCATGAATTATCATATCTTTGTAGCTGGTGCTGGACTCTCTCTGGGAGAAAACCACTTCCCAGCAAACTCTCTCACCTGGGAGAGTTGCTCACAGTCCTAACAACCTACCTCTTCAGCCACAACCACCTCCCTTACCTGGAGAGAGTGTTGCACACAGGCCTGACAACCTGCTTCTTCAACTTCGTTCCCGCACAAGGAGGACAACAACAAGGCTCAACAAGGAACATACAGCGGAAACAAGCCACACTCAGCCAAGGAACTGTATGTCCACACCAACCAACAATTATGATACACACGACATAGACAAATATGGGATGCTCGGGCTTCACAGAAGACACAGATCAGTCCGCAGTTCTCCCTGGGTTCAGGGTGAGTGACTAGAGAACAAAACACAGATCGAATTCACTGTATAAAAACATAGGTCAGCTTCATCGTAAAACAACACAGGTTGGCTTCCCGGTTTTTGGTTCCAGAGATGCGCGAGGGTATGTAGAGGTTGATCCTAGAGCTAAACATAATTCACAGAGGATGGGAAAGAATGGCAAGCGAACTCACGCGGAGGATGGAAGAATGACCAATGAACCCCCCAACATAGTTGATGCTTCAGCTTTTAACTACATGAGCCTAGGTCAACACTTGTCTTCGTGGAGTTGCATGCACTCCATTTATCCTACGTCCCCTTTCCAGGAACTTAGGACAACACTAAAAAATATTCCACCTTAGCCTTTTAGGAAATAATAATAAATTATTATCCCCTTTAGAGGTAAGCCCCATAGCTTAGCCCCTAGGACCACACACTTAGCCTCCTCCCTTACCCAACCTTGTGGAATCTTAGTCCCCCATCACTCTTTCTTCGTGGTCGTTCTGCACGCAACGATGTTTATATTTTATTAATGTTTTTGCATAATTACATATACAAAATAGGTTCCTGTCCTTTAACACCGAGGCTCTCCGGCCTATTAACAAATAATCCCACTAGCTTATCACACTCGGCTCACCAGCCTACAGATCATGTTTGCAATTCATAAATACAACATGGGCTTGTCCTTGGGGATATTACAATCCCCTCCCCTTATTTTTGCACTGTCCTCAGTGCAACTCTTTACACAGCCTCAACAAGATTTCCAAAATCTTCAAAAAGATGTAGGTATTCTGCTCACATAGCATCTTCATGCTTCCATGTTGTGTCCTCAGGACCGTACCCGGTCCACTAGACCTTTACAAGCCCTATGGCTCGATTTCAGAGCTGTTTGATCTTTCGGGTCCAATATGCGCACAAGATGCACTTGCAAGATGCCTTCTTGCTCCCCCTGAATCACATTCCAATTAATAACATGATTAGCATCAGGTATATATTTCTTAAGCAATGAAACATGAAACACATTATGTACAGTCATGGATGCAGGTAATGCAAGCATATATGCAATGTATATATATAAGATGCAGGTAATGCAAACATATATGCAATGTATATATATATATATATATATATATATACAAATAATTCTAATAACATTATAACCTGTATACAAGATACACAACATACAATAAATAGAGAATTGTACTTATCTTTTGATTGAGAAGACCTTCCACCCCTGAGTAGGGATATGACTCCAAAGAGGAAATGGCTTCCCAAGATATCCACGGTCCACAATCCATATCCACATGGTCTAGGCCATGGTACCAAACCTTAGCAACACTCCAACCAACCAAACCTTAGCAGCACTCCAACCAATGGTCTCTCTTCCCCACATGCCTTTCCCACCCCAGGAGTGTGCACCTTCACTGTCACATAGTCCATCGACTGTTACACCTCCCTTTCCTTGGGCTTCAACAACAGGCCGGACCGGAAGTCTTAGAGCATTGTGGCTCGAGGAGTTCCAACTGCCCTCGGAGGTATCCAATCGACATCTTCCCTGAGCTACTCTTTGTAGTCAACATTCCACTTAAATCAACATCATCTCATCTTCATCGCCCACATGCAATTATCATGAGAAAACATAAAATAATTCATTTAGGAACTCCAATTAGTTCAAAAGGGAATTCAACTTTTTCCNCCCCAAAACATGAAATTCTATTTCATAATTCATCTTGGTTGCTACCATATTAAGATTTCAACCTTCCTTGTGGTTTTCCACAAGAACCAGGCTGCATACCATTTTCTTGCAATGCTTCATCTTGCATACATCCAACAATTGTCAGTATTTCCTGTACATCATAATTCAATTGCAATATGTACAGAACCATATGTAGTGAATTTAGAATTTCCTGCATCTAGCAATTCAATCATAATTACCAAATAATTTAATAAAATAGAATGACTCGTCATTCTATGCATATGCATGTTCACAGTAATATCTGTAAGTTCATTACTTCTTTTTCTGAACAAGAAAATTTCTTGTAGTCAATGCTCATGTGACTACTTGACTTGCAACTTTCCTATTACAATGTCTAACACCTCCCTGAAATGTCCTCAACTTCATGAGTTAACAACATTTCAGCTATTAGTAGCAATTATTTCCATGCAATAATATATATGCATGTACTTACAAAAACTCATTCAGCCATTTCATTTAGTATACAATTATGTCACTTATTATGCATGAGTGAAATTCTCAATGCATAATTAATCAGTGCACCTTGCATTGGATTACATAATGCTCTTTATCTTAGTCATGTATCTCACCATCCATGAGTTGGAATTCTGGCCAATGTGTTGACACATTCTCCACACACTTCCTATTGTCTTCCCAATTAATTGGATGCCCTCCTTTTTGACCCGAACACTACACCAAGAATATAATTCAGTGGTGTTCATTAGTTTTAGCAAAAAGGTTGCAGCCCAAGTTTTATTTAAAGGTAGGAAACTTTTTGTACATGTGTGGCTCATAACCTTTCCATATCCATACCTTGCCATATCCAACCAGGTCTTGGTCTCATACATTACTAGCTTACTGGCATTCATTCCTATAACCAGTTCTTATCTTTAATTCTTTGGTTATTACCCCATAACCAAATTAACATGACACTCTCATATGTCAGTGTGTGCATTCAGAAGCTAAAAAGATTTTAATTAATACAGGCCTCCAGCCTTTACCACATCCATTGGTAAGCATTCAATAATATAATCATGTGATTTTATAAAATAACTTTGGTTGAGGAAATTCTTACCTAAATTTCCTTTCAGCAATTATGCAAAAAGAGTAATAAAAACTCATACCTTCATGACTGCCATTAATAAATTTTATACTACCTAAAAGTCTGATTGCAGTAGAAGCTTTCATGCTTCTTTTATCAAACTTATAACCAACACTTCAACTCTCCGTTTCTTCACTCCTTATGCAACAACATCACCAACAACACTTGCAAATATGCAAGCATTCTTTCCTCTGGCTGACCCAGCAAGCCATAACATACTCGCTGCCACAGAAATTGCAGAAACTTCTTTCCCAAGTGCAACTTTTCCTTGCTGAACCCAAAAGTCTTCAATTCTTCCTGGATTTCTGAATATTCTTGTGCTGTCATTGTAGTCACTGTACATGACTATTTCTTCCCTGAGCACTTTCGACGCAATGCCCCTACCTCAGCGGGGTCTGCCTACCTCCCGGTCAAAGGATATTTCAAAATGCTGAGTTAGATTGACTCTTCGGGCCTTTGTTAGACCCCTATTAACCTTACACAGGTCTCCTTTCCTTCTGTGTGCAGGTCTTGACAGACCCACGGGCTATTCCCGCGTGCTTCCAAAGCTCCAAGTTTTAGGCGCTAGCCCCTTTTTCATTAGCCCTTTCCTTCATATGACCCTGGGCTATGACCTCATGGAAAACTATGATTGCGGGCGTGGACAAGAGTGGTTTTAGGCCAACCCTCTTTTCACCCCACAATTCACCTCCAGCTGCCACACATCACTTTGTTAAAACCATGGTAAAAATTGCGGCCCGCTCTCATATTTTTAACATTCGAGCAAGTTCTAGCCCCGCAATCCAGCTCGTCGGTCAATCTCCAATCCCTTGGCAATGATTCCCTATCAACGAATGTTGTCTATTCTTTACCTGCCTCTGGCCAACTGTCCAATCAATGACCTTTCTTTCTTTCATGCACGAGCTCAGATATCTACAATCTATCGACACGTAGCTCCCTTCCAAATCAATGACTATGATTGATTCTGACCTTCCGGCCTTTGGGAGTTTTAGTTCTCAAACTCTCGTTTCTTCCGGAGAGATTTCTATGAAATGGAAGATCTTCTGCCATGTGTCCTCCTCAATTGATAGTTCTTCTCCTGCTTTGGGATTTTGGCCTCCTCAACTAGATCGATAGTCCTTCAACTCCCTCCTCGATCAATGATCGACATATTCTATGGGTCTTCGAACTTTCCCTGCTTCGCTTTTTCAGAGTCTAGATTTGGCATCGTGTGTCCTCCTTCACATTGACGACTCTCGTCGTTTTGGGACTTCATGAGTCCACTCTCCTGTGCACCTTAAAAGAGTTAAGTCTCATGCACTTTCCTTGGGATCCAAAGGCTGTTGGTCCTCGCGCTCAGATCAGATGAATAGATCTGATCTCCTCTTGCGCATGTTCCTTCTGTCTGGATGTGAAATTCGACGGCCAAATATCTTCCTCTGTAGCTGATCTGACGACAACTGTCGCTCCTCCTCTTGAGCTTTTTCTTTCTCCCGAAATGGGAAAAATTCTAAGTGTCAAGGCTTCGACCTTTGAGCTTCTGCAAGTCCTTAACTTTGGGTCTCGTCTGCATTTCTGAAAACGCTATCCTTCCTAAGATTTTGGACTTGGGATAAGTCTGACTCTTGTGCACCCTTTGCACTATATTCTCTAAGATTCTCTAACTTGCTTAGTCTCCTAAGGGTCTCGGCCCTTTTGTTTCCTTTCAAAGGAAAACTTCGTGCCCTCCTAGAAACCTTCTACTCAAAGCACACCTTGCTAAGCATTTTCTACAGAGTGTTCAATAGCTCTGTGAGCATCTTCCTTTGATACTCTTCTCCCTGAAATCGACAAAGAGTTCTCTCTGTGCACACTTTCACTCGCTCGATGCCCATCTGGAAGAGCCCTACATAGTTCTTAGTGACTCTATCTCTCTCCGAACTCAACAAAAATTTCTTCCTGTGCACTCCTTGCACTTCTGCTGATGAAGATTCAACAATATCTCTCCTGAGCTTCTTTGAGGTTAACTTACCTCTGTCAATGCACTCCTTGCAGAAAATTTTCACTCCTTGCAAACGAAAACTCAAAGAAGAGAAACAATTGAAACTTATTCAATACTTCACCATTTTACGCATTCAGACCAATTTGATTTAATAAAACGTTTAGATTTCATTTTCTTTCTGAGCTCTTCTCTGTTCTATAATCATTTTCGAGCACTAGCCCCTTTCTCTTAGTCCCCAATCCATGTGATCACGGGCCATGACCAAGCGCTAGATCACTAGGTGCTTACTCGGGCCTTCGGCTTTGGAAGATTTCAAAGCACCACACAACAATCTCTCAGAGTTCCGGATTATCGAAATTGCAACGTAGGGCAGATCAACCATCCATGTCTACTCAACATCCGATGAATGACACTTACTATGGAACCTCAGGCGTCTTAGTTTTAGAACTTCTGGTCTTCGAGACTTCAGAGCTTTGGAGGATCTTGCATCCGCACCTCCGAACTGCTAATCTCCAAACATTCCCAATTACCTTTGGTAATTCCATTACATCACATCACTTACGTTTTCCAATTGCGGGGGCATGCGGTAGCGGTTTGGAGTAACCCGCCTTTTGTCTCGCAATTCTTCTGACGCTGATACGTAACCCCTCGGTGAAACCGGGGTTTGGATTGCGAGACCGCCTTGGATAATTAACTTCCGTGAAACTTAGGTCCCCGCAATGCCTCATGGCCTTCGATATTGATGTATCATGATCAACGCCAATGTGGGTCCTCCAACCTTTAACTTCATTACGTAACCTCGGGGTCCCACTAACCATGCTCATACAGAAAAGCCATATGGTAGAATACTAGCGGCTGACTCGTGGCCCAATCAGATCGGTGTCACACGTCACATTCCATATGGAATTTCAATCTTCTACAGGTTCAAGACCCACTTATACATGGCACACAACCCATGTGTCCATGTTAATCCAAGTGACATCATCATGACTCACTACTTCGGCTCTTCGGGAGGTTTCTCTCTTCACTACTTCATTTGACCTTTTAACATTGGCTTGATCCAACGATCGATCTCTTCTCCCTAGATCTATGATGTAGATCCACTTCGGGGATTCAGAGCTTCGGGCTTCTGGATTTCTCTTATTTTGCATCAACTTCACCGAAGTCGCGAAGTCCGAAGGGCTTCCGGGTTAACTCCTCTACACCTTCCTCGGATCTGACGATCGTAAGGGATTTCCCTTCCTTCCAAACAGATCCTATGAAGCATAATAGACTCTATTACTCTATGGATTTCCAAAGGAATTCATGGCTAACTGCCTCACAACATTACCAAATATGATGGTCGTGAAGGATTCTCCTTCTCCCGAACAGATCCTAATGTCTACATTACTCTGCAACCCAATACCATTTCTGTCATGGTTTTACGACACCGCTACTCCTCCTGAGCTTCGTAACACAACCAAGGTAACTTCTTGGCACTCAGGAAGGTTCTGGGTTCGAAATTGGTTCCTCTTAACACAATTTCCACTTGAACCTTGAGTCCAATGACCACTTACCCAGCCCATCAAGGATCCGCATTTAAACCTTGGGTTTGAACTTGAGTTTTTTCCATTTCGACAACAACTCCTTCCAAAACTCTTTCTTCAACTTCTACTAACATGGCCCATCCAAGCTCAGTGTTGTAACCATTCTTTGATACCATATTGTAACATCCCC